>SJYT01069118.1:807332-975913 GCA_006410635.1 Cephalophus harveyi | reverse complement strand
AAACTCCAGTACTTTGGCCACCTCATGCGAAGAGTTGACTCATTGGAAAAGACTCTGATGCTGGGAGGGATTGGGGGCAGGAGGAGAAGGGGACGACCGAGGATGAGATGGCTGGATGGCATCACTGACTCGATGGATGTGAGTCTGAGTGAACTCCGAGAGATGGTGATGAACAGGGAGGCCTGGCGTGCTGCGATTCATGGGGTCGCAAAGAGTCGGACACGACTGAGCGACTGAACTGAACTGAGATGAGATGGAAACGAGCAAGTTTGACTGGGTTTCAACAGGACTTTATTTATGGACACTGATATTTCATAGGTTGCTCAAGTGTCACAAAATAGTCTTCTGTTTTTCCCCTCCACCATTTAAAAATGTAAAAATCTTGTTTAGCATGCTGTACCAACTGTGAGATAGGCTAGACTTGGTTCATGGGCCCAAGATTACTGACCCCTGTTCTGGACAAAGGAAAAGCCTTGAAAAAAAGACTGTATTCATAGGAAGTGAGAGCTGAAAGTTTTATTCTACCACTTTTATTTTTAAACAAAAGATGATCTCTTGGCAATTGAGAAAGGCAGATCAAGAGTGGGGGAGGACTGGAGAACCAAGGTGAATGGAAGAAGTGTTCAAGGACCTTCATGCTGTTGAGGTTTAAGAAGTTCTTTACCCCCCCAGGTCACTGAGATATTCACCCACACTTACTTCTATTAATCCCATTGTTACAGCTTTCAGATACTGGTCTTTAATCAATCTAGAGTTTACCTGGGACGTAGTGGTAGGTGAGGATCCAATTTTACTTTCATTCACGTAGTAGCACGATTTCCTAGGACCATCTTCTGAGAAGCCCTCTTTAACCTGGTTCGTTGGAGGCAACTTGTGTGTCTGCCACCTGGGGACTAGAAGAGTCAGATGTATAGCTGGGCATTCTAGGATACCAGGCAGCAGGGAAAAAAAGACGCCTAGAAGTCCTCACAGCAGCGTGGACCTGAAGACTGTAGCGGGAGCCTGACACATAACACACATATAACATGTGCATTCACCACGGTCACACAGCCTTTTCACAAAGCCCCAAACAGTCACCTTCAACCCAGAATGCTGGGGTCGGGGGTGGGTAGTGGAAAGGAAGGGAGGAGAGTGAATAGGAGAGTAAGTAAAATATAAAATAAGGGAATACACTTCTGTGTAGACTAATGAGAATGTGCTTCAAACAGAGGAATAAAATTAACTCAACTCTTCATCTAGCTTAAGTTAATAAGGATCTTGAAAAACCAGATCTGTTTCATGTTGTGACCTGGGGTTTCCTGATCATTCCTGCCTTCTGAGGGAGAGCCTGCAGACTTATCCTGCCACAGAAAGGAAAATTCCTCTGAGGGGGAGTGGCAGATTACTTGATGAGTGAAAAAATGCCAGAGGTTTTGTCAAGCGTGGGAAAGTGTGAGAAAGGATGAGAGCAGGGCTGTAGGAAGACCATTTTGTGAGAGCTGTGAGGCGAGATCAGAGAGTTAATTGGCCTCCATCCAGAACGATGACAATGGCAATGACAATGATTGTTTTCCATATATTGGACAATACAGTTTTACATTCTTCACAATAACTTGCCAAGATGAGGTAGTAAGAGAATAGTTACTCTCATTGTTCTGATTTTTCAGATGAAGGCACTGAGGCACAGAGAGGTGAGGTAATTTGCCCAAGGTCACACAGTAAGTACTGGAACTGAGAGTTGGACATCTGCAGTCTGATTCTGGACTCAGCCACTGAACCCTGGGTGAAGGGCTGAAGTTTTCACTAGATATTGAAAGTACCCGATAAAGCTATATCACTGGTACTAATCAACTTCTGCTTGAGTGGTATTACTAGTTTAACTATAAAAGGTTGAATATTTTCAAAATATGGGGGCATTCCGTATTGCAGGGAGCAATATGTCGATTTTTTTTGGCCTTAAAATCTTTCAGGAATATTTGTTCTGTGGTTTTATTTCTCAGTAAACTCATATGCCACCACCTATTTTTAAATAAAAAATATTGAGAGCCATATTCTTGGCTGGTGCCACTAAATATACTGTGAAGTGTTCTTCCTGAATCTGGATGTTGAGAATGACATAGGTGAGGAGTGGTTTGATGGAGGTACAACTCTGACAAATTAACGGGTTAACAAACCTTTTAATCTCTAATTTTATTATTTGTAACTTAATCAATGGAAAGGATCTTGGCATGCCTTCATTAGTCTCAAAAACAAATGATTGCATTTTGTATAACCAAACAGATGAAAATACTGTCAGTGAGCAGAATATAATGAAGAGAAAAGAAAACGATTAGAATAATGTCAGTGAGCTGAAGAAAAGGGAAAGTTAAAGATTTTTGTATTCAGAGCTGTCCAGTGTTAAACTGATCTTTCAGGCCAATGTTTTGGAGTGCGTTCAAACCAAGAAAAAAGAGCGACATTCTTCATTAGCCGGAGATAACAAGAGGCATTTTCAGTGGGATTTAATGCTGGGTAGAGAGACTGCAACAAGCATGGAAATAACTGAGTCTGAACTCATTGAACTGATTTGTGCTGTTTACTGATGTTCAAAAATAAAAAGACCCCATTGATTCAAGTTTTCTGCCCCCAAATCCTTTCATCAAGTGTGCAAGGAATTGGCATGACACTCAAGGCCACAAAGAGCGACACCATGAAAAAGAGACTCGTAAAGGAAGTGGACTTTTCTGGCAGAAACACGCCACGGCCTGTGAAAGGGAACACTGAATGTCTGTGGGGCCAGGCTGGGGGCCACAGCTGTCAGATGGGGCCTGAGCGGAACATGTGGCTTCTGCCTAAGTAATTGGGTTTCTGAGAAAGAATTAAGGCTCAACTGAGGTGGTGGAGGAGACCTCAGAATGGTGAAAAAGACAGCTGGGGTTGGCACCAGGAGAGCATACCAGGCCCCCTGAAAGGCAGCAAATAAGGGCCATTATTCAACGACATTTCAGCCCCTCAGGGCTCAACCAGACCTGCTGAGAGGAGGTCCCCCTGGGGTGGCTCACACTGGAGTCTAGGACACACAGAGCTGGGCTTTGAAGGCTTAATCCAACTTTTAAGAGGAGATTATAAAAACATGCTGTGCTAGGTACATCTTTCAGAAATACAGCTGGCCCTAAAGGGATACCTTTGTGAGACAAATGAAAGGAACAATTAGGAACATCAACATGAACAAGGAAGAGGAGCAGGAGAGGCAGGAGGAAGAGGAGGGAAAGGTGCTTTAAGACGGAATTCTTTCTCTATACACACCTACCTATATGTATATATATTTACATTTTAATATGGAAATTATCAGACATATCTAAAAGCTGTACATCCATCACCTGGATTTACTGATTGCTAACATTTTAGTGTATTCTCTTCATATATTTTGAACTATTTATTTCTTTACCATGGATTTCTTTGGAAGGAATGATGCTAAAGCTGAAACTCCAGTACTTTGGCCACCTCATGCGAAGACTTGACTCATTGGAAAAAGACTCTGATGCTGGGGGGGGTTGGGGGCAGGAGGAGAAGGGGACGACCGAGGATGAGATGGCTGGATGGCATCACGGACTCGATGGACGTGAGTCTGAGTGAATTCCAGGAGATGGTGATGGACAGGGAGGCCTGGCGTGCTGCGATTCATGGGGTCGCAAAGAGTCGGACACGACTGAGCGACTGAACTGAACTGAACTATTATTTTAATAAATCCCAGATACTTCCTGCATATTTCCATATGTGTTATTAAAAAGAATACTTTTTTTCAAGGTTGAAATTGCTTTTATTGGGGCCAGCACTGTAAGCCCACCATAGCTGGGTTAGTGTTCTGCCCTAAGAGGCAGCTGAAGCCTGACACCTCTGCCCTCCACCTGCCCCGCCCCACACAACCCCTACCTGGGTTAGTGGAACATGCAAAACTAAGAGTCTGGAGGCAGAGGTAGAAGCCACCAGGACCTGGGGCTGGATAGAACGGGTACGTGTGGCGCCACTGGGCCCAACACGGGGCCTAAGGCTCCCTGGGAGAGGCAGGCCAGTAGCACCCCAGGGTAAAAAGAACGTTTTTTTGTAACTCCAAATTATAACAGTTCTAATTTATTAATTCCTTAATATCACTTCATACTTAGTCCACTGTAGTTATCTGCTGCTGTGTAACAACTCCAACTTAGTGGCTTAAAACAGCACAAATTCATTATCTCCCAGAATCCATGGATATGGAGGGCCAAATGTATTATTAATAAAACAATGGTAGTTAGTACTATAGCAAACTCATACACATTCTGTGATAGGTACTGTTTTAAATAATACTTTACAAACCTTAACTCATTTAAGATCTCATAACAACCTTACTTAGGCAAATGCTATTACTATTTCCACTTTGTAAGTGATAAAATTGAGGCACGGGAGGTCAAGTAATTTTTCCAATGTCACACAGCTAATATAAGAAAGTGAAAGTCACTCAGTCGTGTCCAACTCTTTGCGACCCCAACAACTGTAGCCTGCCAGGCTCCTTTGTCCGTGGAATTATTCAGGCAAGAATACTGGAGTGGGTAGCCTTTCCCTTCCCCAAGGGATCTTCCCAAACCAGGATCGAACCCAGGTCTCCCATGTTGCAGGCAAATTCTTTACAGTCTCAGCCACCAGGGAAGCCCAAGAATACTAGAGTGAGTGGCCTATCCCTTCTCCAGGGAATCTTCCCGACTCAGGAACCTAACCAGGGTCTCCTGCATTGCAGGTGGATTCTTTACATGAGGGAAGCTCAATAAATGATAAGAAGTATGATATGAACCCAAGCAGACTGGGTTCAAGACCCAGACTGAACCCAAACCCAGAATCTGTGCTTGTACCACTACATCATGCTGCATTTTCTTTCCCTGCCTACTATACATCTCTACTAGTGTATCTGAAAGATACTTTAAAATTATCATGTACAAAACTGAACTCCTTATTTTCGCCCTCAAACCAACTGCTTTCACAGCATGATGGAAACTGTGGATTTGCTTGTTCAATGTCTATCCCAAGCTCCTTTTAAGGTGCCTTCCAATACTGCAGAAGCTAGAAAGCTAAAAACTGCATTTCCCAGACTTTCTTGAAGCTAAATTTTGAGATGTCAGTTAGGTTTCTACAATCAGATGCAAGACCTGAATTTGGAACTGATGTGAGAAGAGGCAGGACACATGCCATCTATTTATTAATGAGGAGCCCAGCAGAAGAGGCACAGCTCTGAGGCCAGCGGAAGTTTGGGTGGCTTTCTAGTTTAGTCAGAGGCAGCTTGCTGACTGTGGCAACTATGATCACGAGACTGAGAGCTGTTCCTAGAAGCTCAGGATAGAGCCTATATTGTTTGCCTTTGTAATGATCCCATACGTCATTTTATACCTTGAAATATGTTTTTCTGTGTAAACTAGAGTGGATTTTTCTGTTAGAGTAGACTTTGTTCTCTGCAGCTGAACCTTGACTGATGATGACAGTCTGCCTTCTCTCAGCAGCTGTTCCATTTTTCCTGGGGGTGTGTGTGTGTGTGTGTGTGTCAAAGTTATGTAACTGCACACATAAGTATGAGCAATATACTATTTATTATGCCTCAATAAAGCTATTAAATTAAAATGAAAATGTGATCTATTTGGGTTAGTTTTTATATAATGTGAGACAAGACTCAAAGTTCATCATTTGCATGTAAATATCTAATTGTTCCAACACCATTTGTTCAAAGACTGTCCTATCTCTACTGAACTGCCTTCAGATATTTATCAAAAATCAACTGGCCACCTCTGCTTAAGAACCTGGTAGTAAATGGCCCTGTGAAGCCACTGTGGTGCATCCTAGGGGCATTACTGGGGATTTTATTGAAGGCATCACGTGTCCACTAGAACCTCCGCTGATCTCAGCACATGGTATGCTTAGCCCTGTCCCGAGCAGCTGCTTGTGTTCTCCTTTTAGGAAAAAAATCAGGGTCACAATGGGCTCATCACTTGTTACTGATTTACTGTCTTGCCGTAAGGAAGCCAAGAGGCCACTTCACCACCACCGTTAGCAACCGCAGAGCCTGTTCTCAATACATTTTGGTGACAGATCTCACTCTTGGCTCCATTTTATCTTTTCTGCTCTCACTTTCTCACTTTCCTTTTGCTTTGGTTTCCTTACTTACTTGTTTAAACTTCTAATCTTATTATGTGTATTTTTGTAAGTCATCTCATATCCTTTCTGGAAAAGGTTTTACTTCAATAAATAAACGACAATTGTTAAACTAAACTAAATCCACCAAAATCGAGCACCTTCTTCCCATAAAATTCCTATAAAATATGAAGAGTTTTGCAGGACCTACTCATTTCAGCAGTATCATTCACAGGGGCATTCTGGCACAACAGTGAGTGTGGGCAGTCCCGTGGAGTCATGGGATTTGCTCTGCGAGGGCTTGAGCGTGATATTGAAATGCCTCCAGGCCAGCAAGTCCTGTGACCCCGAATCAGCTGTCTGGGGCTCCTGGGGAAAAGATTACTACTTCCTTCTTTGTCTTTCTCAAAAGTAAAATAAACCCAAGTGAAATCACAGGCCACAGAACAGATAAATCCCTGGTGTCGCCTCTGATACCTAAATGCAGCACAATTAGTTCGGTCTGTGGGTTCTGCTTTGCTGCACCATCTATGCAGGAAACGGGGAACACAGAGAGCTAGCCACTAAATTAACTTACCTTGGCTGTTTGGAATATTGCAGGAAGAAGGATGGATGAGGGTCAGGTATCACATTTCTGAACTCATAATGTTTCAGGCAGCACAAGACAGCAGGGTCTTCTCAACCTTGGTCACCTTGTACTACCTTCCTGGTTTCTGTCATATTTGTGTACTTTTTATTGTAGCTTTTACTTAATATTTATCTTTGTTTCTATTAGTGACACCTTCATCTCATCCTAAGCAATAGTGCCTGTAGATTCACAAACTATATATCTTTTCTATTAATATCAGTAGAAAAATGATCCACTGTAGCTAAAGGAAAGTAATCTATTGTAAAATAAATACTGGAAACCACTTGAAATTTTAAAATGTGTTCACATACCTCCCAAAGTCATCTCGGGCACTTCTAGCGGTAGACATGCCACACTCTGTTCCCCAGAGGAGAAACTATCCTGCGTCTCATAGGACAGCATAGAAGTGTTGGTTCCAGTCGAACTGGGGAGACTAGAGATTCTGTCTTTTAAAAGAGCCATATATACATACATGCATTATTATAGACTGAGACACTGAATACCATAAATGTAATTGATCACTCTCCAAATTAATCTGGGGCTTCCCTGGTAGCTCAGAAGGTAAAGTGTCTGCCTGCAATGCGGGAGACCTGGGTTCGATCCCTGGGTCAGGAAGATATCCTGGAGAAGGAAACGGCAACCCACTCCAGTACTCTTGCCTGAAAAATTCCATGGATGGAGGAGCCTGGTAGGCTACAGTCCATGGGGGTCGCAAAGAGTCAGCCACAACTGAGCAACTTCACTTTCACTTTCCAAATTAATCAAATCAGCAAACAATCATATACTGATCCACTACCCCCACCTTTTTTTGGCCATATTATGCGGTATACTTAGTTTCCCAGCCAGACATCAGACCCATGCTCCCTGCACTGGAGGGCTTCCCTAGTAGCTCAGTTAGGGAAGCACGGTAACTCCCTTGATTTACCTTTTTAATTAGGTAATGGAAATAGGCCAGCTGGGATTTCTTCTGCTTCAAGCCTTATTTTCTCAGTAAAAATTTTATTTCAAGTTGAATAACATTCTTCTTGAGCTCCTTTCTTCTAAATCTCATGAGTAAATAGGAATTAGGGACCCACGCAGAGATAAAATGCTACCTTCACAGGATAAAGAATCACTTATGTACACAGATCTAGAAAAAAAAAATTAGGCTTTGGGAAAACCAAAAAAATCACGAGGTAGGGACCGTAACTTGTACATCATTCCTGTTTCGAAGACTGTGATAAAATTGAGTCTTTAAAGCAAATGTATCTGCTAATGCCAATAGTGCAGCATTTGTAATACCCTTTAGAACAATGTGAAAAGAGAAAGGCTTAGTCGCTCAGTTGTCTCTCTGTGCAACCCCAAGGATAGCCCGCCAGGCTCCCCTGTCCATGGAATTCTCCAGGGAAGAATACTGGAGTGGGTTGCCATTTCCTCCTCCAGGGGATCTTCCCAACCCAGGGATCAAACCAGGGTCTCCGGCATCGCAGGCAGACTGTTTACTGAATGCTAGCAGTTACAAGTTCCCTCTATATTTTATGAGTAGTTACTTGTTCATTCGGGCTTCCTTGCTGGCTCAGTTGTAAAGAATCCACCTGGCAATGTAGGAGATACACAGGTTCAATTCCTGGGTCAGGAAATTCCCCTGGAGAAGGAAATGGAAGTCCTGCATTCTTGCCTAGAGAATCCCATGGACAGAGGAGCCTGGCTGGCTACAGTCCAGGGGGTCACAAGAGTCAGTCACAACTTAGCAACTAAACAACAACTTGTTCATTCAGTTTACCAAGTACCAGTAAAAGAAAGTTTTATTTATGAAATATCAGCAAATGTTGTGACCTGAAGGAAGACTGTATTCCAAAGTGGGCTGGGAGTTTTCCTGGGAGCCCCTGTGGAGTTGAGAATGCTGATGGAGAAGAGCAGGGGTAGGAGAGGGGACAGTTTCAGTCTGTGTTTTCACTCCCTGCTGGGCATGGCAGGGAGGAGGAGGAAGAGGACTTCTGTTCTAAGGACTGGAAAGGGGGTTGGTGGTGTGTTGTCATGGAACTGAGAATGTGGAAGCTCAAGGGAAAAAAATGGGGAAAATTTTTTCTGCAAGTTAAAGAAGAGAAACCTTATTTATCAGCAATGAAAGAAGGACAGAAAGTGTAACCAGGTAGTACCTGGAGATCTGGAGGGTGTTAGAGCTGACTTCTAGTACTTCTAAACAGAAGTTAGCCCAGAGAGGTTTGTAAAGACATTATTTTTGTAAATGACATTATTTTTACAAATGGCATTTGTAAAGACATTATTTTTAAAATATCAGGCATCAGAAGCAGAAAGAACACATCTCTCATTCTTCTGAGAGATGCTGCTTTTAGTTAGCCAGAATTGCTAACTTATAGTTTCAGAGTGATGGATTGGCAGGACAGAGGCAGTATGGGATGGGCAAGAACAGGACCATCCAGCAGAAGACCAAGACAAGGGCTAAGAAGTCAGGCATTGGTCTGGGGGCAATTTACCTCCTTGAGGCTGGAGGTTGGAGGGTTGTGATAGGAACTTTCTGTGGCTTGGGGGCATTGCAGCTCTTAGACAACGAAAAAAGAAAGGAATTTGAAAATGTCAAGGTTTTTAACAGTTCTTGTGAATTGATAGGGTGGAAGCAGAGGCTATGAGGAAGAACAGCTTAGGAGAAAGGTACCCCTCCTGCACTCCCAGGTGGCCCAGGGAGATGAGAAGGCAAGTAGGGCTTCTATAGAAAGTCGAACCTTTTCTTTCTTCTAATTTTAGGGTAAACTTCATAGAGCTCATGTCTTTACAGCTGGACTATATTTGGTGAACCGAAGTGAATGAAGACAAAGTCTAGATATTGCAGTGCTCATGTCCCCTCCCCACTTCCCTTCCTCAAAGTGGTCACAGGAACATACAATGTGACACGTTGGTGGTGTGATGGAAAGTTCCTTAAAAACACAAAAATCACAAGTCAGCAGTTATGAGCTGCTGATGAGTTTGGTGAAGAAAGAACAGCATGAGTATGAGAGTGTATGTGGGGAGTCAAGGTACAAGAAAGTGCATCCCGGCATTATTTATGTTAGTGAATTGCTAGAAAAACCTAAATGTCCATCATCAAAGGAGAAGTTGAATACATTATGACACATTCATGTAACAGAATACTAGGTAACTGTTAAAAAGTTACATATCATATGTACATATGAAACTCTTTGGCCAGGATATCAGAAGAGCCGGTGTGTTCCGTGTCAGAGGCTGTGTGAATTTTGTCAGGAATCCTGGGGATCATTTTTCTTCACTGACTCTCAGAGAAGACGTAGAGTCTGGGAGCTGTGGCAGGAATGCTGTCAGATGTAAAGGTAGTCTGAAAAGAAGCCTAACAGGTAGTAAGACCTTAGCGAGGTCAGTTTCAGTGGAATGGTGGGTGGGAGGCAATCAGAATGGGTTGAAGAGTGCGGCAAGACTCGGTCGGGGAAGGGAGCGATCAAATGAAGTGAACATTCAGAGAAGCATGGCTGTTACAGGGAGTAGACAGCTGGAGTGGTGGCGAGAAGGTGGAGAGCATTTGCATCTGTTACCCCACCCTCTCAAGCAAGGAGATGCTACAGCACGGGGGACATTTGTGGGAGACTCCAGAAAGCGGGGGAGTGGATAACTAGTGGTGTCACATAGCATGTGTGAAGCACTGAACTTGGAGTGCAGAAGAGAATGACCAGTGTCCTCTTGGATGGCTTCGAATTCTCTGTGAAGCATGAGGAGGGATCCCTCCTTCAGAGAGAAGATAGATTAGGCGACAGTGGAGAACAGCTTAGGAGGGAACAGGTGCCCAACACCCAGGAGGAACTGTGTGGGTTCCTGGGCAGTGTCACTGAGGTCGCAGGTTGGGACTCACAGTGCTGCCGTCTGTAGCAGCACTCCGCCCTGCTGGTGTCATGGTGGCAGAAGCCAGGCTCCCAGGGGTCAGGTTGATCTCACAAGCACCTGGAGGAAGGGGGTGCAGAAGAGGTGCGTATCTTTGAGTGACTGACAGGGGACTTCCAAGGCGGTCCAGTGGCTAAGACTCCGAGTTCCCAATGCAGGGGGCCAGCGTTCCAACCCTGTTGAGGGAACTAGATCCCACATGCTGCAACTAAGACTCAGCACAGTCAAATAAATAAATTAAAATGTTAAAAAAAAAAAAGTGACTGATTGATGGGCCCTGGGATCTAAGCTAGACAAGGAAGCACATGAGGCCAGAAGGTGCCTCAGTCACTTGGGGATAGTTCTCTCTTCCAAGACAGAATTTCATTTTCTCACCCTTTGACAGCCTTTACTCATTTCTTTCTCAGGTTGGGCTTGTTAGAAGCTGCTGAGTCAGTTAGAAAGCTGGAGTTGTTTCTTAAAGCCACCTCTGTCCACTTCTGCCCCCACCAGTGAGCTGCCTAAGGTGGTACTTTCTGCCAATAAGTGATTTTTTTTTTTTCCTTTTCCTTTTGATGAGATTTAGCTTCTGTGGTGGAGAAGGCAATGGCAACCCACTCCAGTACTCTTGCCTGGAAAATCCCATGGACAGAGGAGCCTGGTAGGTTGCAGTCCATGGGGTTGCAAAGAGTCGGTCACGACTGAGCGACTTCACTTTCACTTTTCACTTTCATTCACTGGAGAAGGAAATGGCAACACACTCCAGTGTTCTTGCCTGGAGAATCCCAGGGACGGCAGAGCCTGATGGGTTGCACAGAGTCGAACACGACTGAAGTGACTTAGCAGCAATAGCAGCAGCTTCTGTGGTCAAGCACAAAAAATAGTATATAGGGCAGGTGGCATCTGGATTGTTTGTCTGTATGTCTTAATATTATTCATTTACCTATTTGCCTGCTCTGGGTCTTAGTTGAAGCATGTGGGGCCTAGTTCCCTGACCAGGGATAGAACCCAGGCCACCTGTATAGGGAGCATGGAATCTTAGCTACTGGACCATCAGGGAAGTTCCCAGTTTCTTTGTTTTTGGAAGTAAAATAATTATTTTTCTTATTGTTAATTGATCTAACATATTAGTTTGTTCAAAATAATAATACCAATAATGTATCTGATAATGTATGCTTATGCATGTATATTACATATATATGTATATGGATCTCTTGTTTTAATGAAAAAAAGCACATAAGAGCTGAAGCAATGTCCATACTGGACTGGTTGGTCCAGGGGTTCACTGGAAGGGACTTACGGAAATGCTGCTAATCAAGCTCCCAGTCTTCATGGCTCTTATCAATGTGCATTTTCAATGATAACAAATACATCACCTACTATGCTTTGAAATGTGAATAGGTTGTCTTCTGTTTTCTGGACCTATATTGTGGGAAGGAAAGCGGGGAAGGATAAATCAATAAGACATTTCAAAGAATAATTTAGCAAACTCTATTAAAATGAAAACTTTTCACACTTTTAACTCAGTATTTCCATTTCTTACAAAGTACTCCCACAATGCAAAGACGTATGTTCTATAATGTCCTAGTAAAAGACTGTTGGCCCATGTATAGCGACCTGGTTAGGTAAATTAAGGAATGGACACACAATGGAACACTATATGGCCTTTAAAAACAGTGAAGTAAGCTGCTCCTGCCTTCTATGATGGCCCACAGGCTGCCCATGGAATGTGCATTTCTGCTTTGTTTTCTATGGCTTGCTCTTGAATTCTTTCCTGTGTAAATCCAAGGATTCTCACTTGGGGGCCCATCCCAGGAACTTGTCAGAGACCTGAGACATGACCATCCCCTTGGGACCAATTTTCCTGCAATAGATTTACAAACGAAGCAGAAGAAGGTGGTTTTCTCTCCCTCCCCACTTTTCCTTCTGTTATAAAAATGTAGCCCACTTAGTTCTTGGGGAGGAGCTCTCTTGCCTGCCTGCTTCTACCCTTCACAAGTATCTTATATTAATAAACCTACTTCTTATATTGGGGAAGGAACTGGCAACCCACTCCAGTACTCTTGCCTGGAAAATTCCATGGACGAAGGAGCCTGGTAGGATACAGTACATGGGGTTGCAAAGAGTCGGACATGACTGAGCGACTTCATTTTCACTTCTTAATTAAAAAAAAAACAGTGAGGTAAGCCTATATGTACTGACATGTAAGTTTCTTCGCAACATTCTGTTCAGTGTAAAGATGCAAAATAGTATTACAGCATTGATAATGATAGTTACTATTAGACTATGTATAAGAATAAAGATTGAAGAAATGTACACAAAAGTGTTAAAGACAATGTTATCGGGAATGTGGAGTGTACTTTTCATTCTATGTATTTCTATGTGGTCTGAATTCTCTATAGTGAACAAGCATAATTTTAGTGACTAATGGAATTTTTGAACATAATTTTTCTGCTAAGCATGTTACATTAATTATTGGTCACACAATGAGTAGGTGGTGTATATTACCTATTCTACAGATAAGAGGATTAGGAAAGTTAACCCATCCAAGTTCAAGTTTAGATTCTTTACTTAAAGAGATAATCTTTTCAAACTATATATCATAAAGTGAATATAGTCTTCCCACGCCCAGCTTCTCTTTTTTTAGAAGCTGGCTCTTCTGGCTATTTCTCCTTCCCATTGTGATTTCACTTTCCTCTCACAACTACTAAAATTCATTTCCTCTGGGAAGTTACCACAGACTCCTGGCTCATTAACTTCTCTGTAGCATTTTGATGTACTCACCACTGTGCTTTAGCATATATGTTACCATTTGAGCTGGTAAAGAATCCGCCTGCAAGGCGGGAGACCTGGGTTCCATCCTGGGTTGGGAAGATTCCCTGGAGAACGGAAAGGCTACCATTCCAGCATTCTGGCCTGGAGAATTCCATGGACTATATAATCCATGGGGTTACAAAGAGTCAGATATGACTGAGCAACTTTCACTTTCATTTTCTACCATTTGACTTTGCATGGTTCTATTCTCATTCACAGAATACACAGAAGAACTATACAAAAAAGATATCCACAACCCAGATAACCATAATGGTGTGATCACTCACCTAGAGCCAGACATCCTGGATTGCAAAGTCAAGTGGGCCTTAGGAAGCATCACTATGAACAAAGCTAGTAGATGTGATGGAATTCCAGTTGATCTATTTCAAATCGTAAAAGATGATGCTGTGAAAGTGCTGCACTCGATATGTCAGCAAATTTGGAAAACTCAGCAGTGGCCACAGGACTGGAAAAGGTCAGTTTTCATTCCAATCCCAAAGAAAGGCAATGCCAAAGAATGCTCAAACTACTGCACAATTGCACTCATCTCACACACTAGTAAAGTAATGTTCAAAATCCTCCAAGCCAGGTTTCAACAGGATGTTCAAGCTGGTTTTAGAAAAGGCAGAGGAACCAGAGATCATATTCCCAACATCTGTTGGATCATCAAAAGAGCAAAGGAGTTCCAGAAAAACATCTACTTTTGCTTTATTGACTACACCAAAGCCTTTGACTGTGTGGATCACAACAAATTGCAGAAAATTCTGAAAGATGGGAATACCAGACCACCTGAACTGCCTCCTGAGAAATCTATATGCAGGTCAAGAAGGAACAGTTAGAACTGGACATGGAACAATAGACTGGTTCCAAAATGAGAAAGGAGTACGCCAAGGCTGTGTATTGTCACCCTGCTTTTTTAACTTATTTACAGAGTACATCATGCGAAATGCTGGGCTGGATGAAGCACAGCTGGAATCAAGATTGCTGGAAGAAATATCAATAACTCCAAATATGCAGATGATACCACCCTTATGGTAGGAAGTGAAGAAGAACTAAAGAACCTCTTGATGAAAGTGAAACAGGAGAGTTAAAAAGTTGGCTTCAAGCTCAACATACAGAAAACTAAAATCATGCCATCTGGTCCCATCACTTCATGGCAAATAGATGGGGAAACAGTGAGAGACTTTATTCACTGCAGATGGTAACTGCAGCCATGAAATTAAAAGACACTTGCTCCTTGGAAGAAAAGCTATGACCAACCTAGACAGCATAAGAAGCAGAGACATTGCTTGACCAACAAAGGTCTGTCTAGTCAAAGCTATGGTTTTTCCAGTGGTCATGTATGGATGTGAAAGTTGGACTATAAAGAAAGCTGAGCACCAAAGAATTAATGCTTTTGAACTGTGGTGTTGGAGAAGACTCTTAAGAGTCCCTTGGACTGCAAGGAGATCCAACTTGTCAATCCTAAAGGAAATCAGTCTTGAATATTCATTGGAAGGACTGATGCTGAAGCTGAAACTCCAATACTTTGGCCACCTGATGCGAAGAACTGACTCATTGGAAAAGACCCTGATGCTGGGAAAGATTGCAGGAAGGAGGAGAAGGGGATGACAGAGGATGAGATGGTTGGATGGTGTCACTGACTTAATGGACATGAGTTTGAGTAAACTCTGGGAGTTGGTGATGAACAGGGAAGCCCGGTGTGCTGTAGTCCATGGGGTCACAAAGAGTAGGACACCACTGAGTGATTGAACTGAACTGATTCTTATCCATCTTTGAGGATGACCTCCAGGTGAGGAACTTGACAGTTTGTTTAGAACTTATGATAATCTTTCATAGCCTGTTTCTAAACCTTCTCAATAGATTTTAGGACTGAATCCTTAATGTAACACTTGCATTTGGTGGGTCCTTAATATTAATGATCATCAATTCCTGTAAATCAAGCAAACCTTTTCTTACACAGCACTCTATGTTTTCTCTACTAAATTATGTATATAAATGTCCTTCATCTGAGTAGCTTCTGAATTAATAATTCGAGTAAAGTCATGTCTTCTTTTGATTTTTTTTCTTAGTGTAGGGGAGGTGTTGTCATATAGAATCACTAGAAGGTTTCCAAATGAAAAAGTGTGATACTTACTGTGCTTACAAAATATATATATATATTTAAGTGAAAGTGAAGTCGCTCAGTCGTGTCTGACTCTTTGCGACCCCATGGACTGTAGCCTACCAGGCTCCTCCGTCCGTGGGATTCTCCAGGCCAGAGTACTGGAGTGGGTTGCCATTTCCTTCTCCAGGAGATCTTCCCAACCCAGGGATTGAACCCGGGTCTCCCACATTGCAGGCAGATGCTTCACCATCTGAGCCACCAGGGAAGACTCATATATATATTTATCACTATGAATCGAATAGTTTGTCAAATTGTTTCCAAATCTTGAATTAAATAGTCCACTGTGAGGATACTTGTAATTCTAGTACTAAAGTACAAGGAGTACAACTGTTCTAAAGAACAACCAACTGTGGATGTAGACCATGTTATTTTTGCTGCTAATGAAATCCTGAAAGTAATTCAGATATTTGTGGAGCAAAATAGAAATTATTTTTGATTCACTTGTTTGGGAAAGAGTATGTGTTTGTCTACTTATACTTGACGAGGAAGATAATCTAGAATCAATATGATAGTTACCTTGAGGTTCTTTTCTCAACTACATATTATCAACCAGCTGGAAATCGATTGTTTAAGTGCTGACAGGGTTAAGTGCTGTTTACATTATAAATGACCAAGTAAATAAGAATCGATTTCCAGCTGGTTGATAATATGTAGTTGAGAAAAGAACCTCAAGGTAACTATCATATTGATTCTAGATTATCTTCCTCGTCAAGTATATGTAGACAAACATATACTCTTTCCCAAACAAGTGAATCAAAAATAATTTCTATTTTGCTCCACAAATATCTGAATTACTTTCAGGATTTCATTAGCAGCAAAAATAACATGGTCTACATCCACAGTTGGTTGTTCTTTAGAACAGTTGTACTCCTTGTACTTTAGTACTAGAATTACAAGTATCCTCACAGTGGACTATTTAATTCAAGATTTGGAAACAATTTGACAAACTATTCGATTCATAGTGATTACTTCAGAAATCTAAAAGCTACTTTATAATACAATTTAGGGTAGGAAAGACGACTTTTTTCTAAATTAAATCTTTAAAAATTTGTAAATTTATTTAAAGTATATGGAAAAACATATAAAATAATATAATGGATAGCTATGTACTCATCACCCGCTCTATAAAATTCTACTATTGTCATAAGTTTAAATTTTAAAAAAATCACAGGTATAATGCTCCCCATATATGCCTTCTAAATCTCATTCTTTTTCCCCTCCTTTCTTGGACAAACTCTATTCCAAATCTGGTGCTAATCTTCTCAGGCTGTTATTCCTTTACTATGTTTATAAATTTATAAACAATATATAGCATTGTTTTGTACTCTGTACTTTCAGTGGTATATTATACCACCTGTGCTTTTTTGGCTGTTTATATGTGTAACTCAAGTTGTACAGATGTATCACATTATACCAAAGTGTATCTGTTACCTTGTGCATGAACTTCTGGTTGTTTCCAATATTTTGCTACTATGAATACTACTATTTAGTTTTATATGTCTCCTTTTCCCAGGTGCAGTAGTTTCTCATATATTCATGTGCATACCTCCCATAAATCTCATAAAAATGGAGACTGATTTGGTAGCTTTGGGATGAGGCTTGAAATTCTACATATGTATTAAGTTCCCAGATGATGTTGATGCTGCTGGTCCTAGGACCACACTTCAAGGAGCAAGGGCCTTGCAGAGGAGTAAAAATTTCTAGGTTGTAGAGGATGATCATCTTTAATGTTACTAGATATTACCAAACTGTCTCTGAAGTGCCTGCACCCATCCACACTCCTGTCAGCAGCTCACGACAGTCTCCAAAATACCGCATCTTCATTAACACCATCATTGCAAGACTCCGATTTTTGCCAATTTAATGGATAGGAAGTGGTATTTTGTTATATTAATTTGCCGAGTATTATCGATTTGATCAAATTATATTAATCTGATGAATAATATTGAAGTCAGATCTCTTGAGCTTCTTCTGCAATAATTTTTAACATAAACTAATGTCTGGGTAAAGAAAACGTCTTCATTCATCTGTTTCGTACTTTAAAAACAACCTTGTACAGCCAAAGCCAAGATTAAGTCTTGAGACTTTCAGGCCAGAAAGACAAGTTGCTCAAACAGATGGATGACCTGAAGGTGGAGCTGTCCCAGCTGCATGTTTCTGAACTGCCAGGCAGCACAGCATCCAAACTCCCTCAGGCTCGACTTGTTTGCAAATCTATTGCCTTTGTTCTCACTGCCATTAACCAGACTCAGAAAGAGAATCTTAGGAAATTCTACAAGGGCACAAAGTTCAAGCCCCTGGAACTGCAGCCCAAGAAAATATGTGCTATGCACTGCCAGCTCAACATGCATGAGGAGAATTGGAAAACCACACAGCAGCAGCAGAAGGAATGGTTGTGATCACTGTGGAAGCACAAGGTCAAGATCTGACTATTGGGGTATCAACAGAAAACAAACTGGCTGGAAAAAAAAGAAAGGCCGAAGGGCATCCTTCAAGTTAAAACAGAAGGATGATAAAGAGTAACAAAAACCAGACAAAAACATAAAACTCCTTCATAAAGGTAAAAATATAAATCTAGAATTATGTAGTGTTGGAATGTAAGTGCATAAATCACTTTTAAATCTGGTACGGAATTTAAAAAACAAAAGAAGCATAAAGAGTAATTATATATCTATGTTAACAAACATGCAATATTAAAATAATCTGGTAATCTGTCTCAAAAACATAAAGTGGGTGAGGCAGAACTGAAATGGAGCAGTTTTTATGTCACTGAAGTTAAATTATGTTTAAAATATATTATAACTTTAAAACACTTTATGTAATTACATCAGTAACCACAGAGAAATTATAGAATATACACATGGAATATACACATAGAATATACACATTGGAAAGGGAATCAAAATGTATCATTACAAAAAAAAAAAAATCAGCAAAGCACAAAATAAGGCAGCTGGAAGAAAAGAACAAAAAAGTTATATACAGAAAACAATGAACAAAATGGCAACAGTAAGTCTTTTCCTGTCAGTAATTACTTTATATGTAATAGGTTAAATATACTAATTAAAAGATTGGCTGAATGGATTGTCTACAAGAGGCATGCTATACATCTAAAGATACACATAGGCTAAAAGGATGGAAAAATATTCCATGAAAACAGGAATCCAAAGCGAGTAGAAGTGGCCATACTAAGATAAAATAGACTTTAAAACCAAAACTATCATATGAGACAAAGAAGGACATTATATAATGATAACAGGGTCAGTTCACCAGGAAGATATAACAATTATAATGTACATGCACCTAACGTTAGAACCCCCAAATATATAAAGCAAACATTGACAAAACTGAAGGAAGAAATAGACAGCAACATAGTAACAATAGGATATTTCAATACTCCACTTTCAGTTATGGATAGAACAAAGAGGAGATCCATAAAAAACAACAGAGGACTTAACACTGTAGAATAACTGAACCAAACATATACTGAGCACTTCACCCAAGAACAGCAGGATACACATTCTTCTCCAGTACACACAGTCATTCTGCAAGACGGTCCACATATTAGGCCACAAAACAAGTCTTAACAAATTTAAGAGACTGAAATCATACCAAGTATCTTCTCTGACCACAATGGAATGAAACTAGAGGTCAATAGCAGAAGGTAAAAACACAAATATGTGAAAACTAAACAACACACTCTTAAACAACCAATGGGTCAAAGAATAAACCACAAGGGAACTTAGAAAATACTTAGAGACAAATGAAAACAAAATACAACACATCAAAACCTAGGCAAAAGCAGTGATAAGAAAGCAAAAGCAGTGATGAGAGAGGAATTTACAGAGATAAATGATTGCATTAAAAAGATGATCTCAAATCAATAATCTAATTTTACACCTTGAAAAAAAAAATAAATTGAGCAGAAGAAATAATAAAGATGAAAGGAGAGTAAATGAAATAGAGAATAGAAAAAGTGCAAAAAAATCAATAACTAATAAAACCAACTGAATGCGTGTGCCCTTTACCCAAATTCATATGTTGATGCCCTAACCACCAAAGGGATGGTATTTAGAGGCAGGGGTCTTTTGAGAGATAATTAGTTTAAATTAGGTCACGAGGATGGCAACCTCATGATGGGATTAGTAGCCTTGTAAGAAGAGGAAGAGAGAGAAATCTATTTCTTCATGCACATATACCAAGAAAAGGCCATCTTAGTACCCAAGAAGGCAGCTATCTGCAAGCTAGGAAAAGGGTTCTCACCAGAACTGACCATGCTGGCACCCTGACATGGACTTCAAGGCTCCAAAACTGAGAGAAATAAATGTCTGTTTTGTAAGCCACCCTGTCTATGGTGTTTTATTATGGTGGCATAAGCAGAGTAAGACATGGTCTTTTAAAAAGACCACAAAAATTGGCAAATCTGTAGCTACAGTAAGAAAAAGAGCTAAAAGATTCTAATAACGAAATTAGAATCAAAAGAGTGGATATTATAACTGATGTCACAGAAATAGAAACAGATTATAAAAGATTACTGTGAACAATTAAATATCAACAAATTAGATAACCTAGAAGAAATGAATTGATTCCTGGAAACATACAAACTACCAAAACTAAATCATCAAGTAGTAAAGAATCTGAACAGACCTATAATAAGGAGATTGAAGCAGTAATCAAACACTGCCAACCAGGACAAGATGACTTCACTGAAGGATTTTATCAGACAATTAAGGAATCCAATCATTCCAGAAGAGGAGGGAACATCCCCAAACTCACAGTATGAAGCCAGCATTGTTCTGATAGCAAAACCAGAAAAAAAGACACAAGAAAACTATAGACAAATATTCCTGATGAATAATGATACAAAAATCCTCAACAAAATACTAGTAAACTGAATTCAACAGCACATTAAAAGTATTTACACATGATTAAGTGTGTAAAACCTTATATGCAATTTGTATCTGGAATGCAAAGATGGTTCACCATACAAAATCAATACACAACATTAACGAAATGGAGGACAAAACCCCTATGATCCTCTCAACTGATGCATAAAAAAACATTTGACAAAGTAAAAACTTTTTCATGATAAAAAACACTCAACAAACTGGGGAAAATAAGGAAACTACCTCAACATAATAAAAGCCATACATGAAAAGGCCACAGCTAATATCATATTCAATCATGAAAGATTTTCCTTTAAGATCAGAAACAAGGCAAAGATGCCTCCTCTCACCACTACTATTCAACACAGCACTGAGTGTCCCAGTCAGTGCAACTAGAGTAATAATAATAAAATAATAAATAAATAACAAGCTTTTGTCCATTGACTACAGAGTGAAAACCCAGGTCATTTAGAAAAGCTGTACTCCAATATATGAATCTACCAGATTAACTAACTTCCTGTTGTTGGACAACAGATTGGATTCTTTTACTCTTATGAACAATACTTGAACAATACATACTCTGTAGCTAAATCATATTATACCTTTTAAATAGTTTCAATATCAGCTTCTCTCTCCCTTTCTAATTAGCTCTCAGCTCTTATATTTCTATCCTTCTGTGATCAAATAATCAAGCTAGTTAGATCATTTTACTTGTAATAAAACCTTATATGCAATCCTGTCCCTTCCTCTAAGTCCTAGGGAAAAGAGGCAGCTGTTGTAGAAGCTGTGAAATGGGGCTGTCTGTGCTTATTCAGGAGTATATGTTCAATGTGACTAGCTCTGTCAGAATTGGTTCTTGCCTCATTGAATAAAATCCAGATGGCAGTACTTGTTCTTGCACCTTTTGGTTGCCTCTTGCCTTCCACTCCTTTTTATGGTCTTGAAAATTAATCTACCTTTATGCAGGGTTCATACCATGAGTAGGAGAACTCTAGGAGTCAACTGTAAGTTGGGAAAAAAAAACAAACAAACATTGAAAATCCTTATAAAGAACTTGAAATCAAAACAGGAACTTAGGATCTATTTATCATCTCTATACCAAGGATGGTTTCAAACATACACCTCTTATTTGGAATGCTGGGGTTCCAAAACTTAGTTTGAGTCATAAAGTTCTTCAAAAAGTGTAACAGAGAATCTGGATCCCCTGAGGACCAAATCCTTTGTATATATGCTAAAATTATGTGGAGCATATATCTTCTATAGGTAAGATTTTCACTTAAAAATCAGTTCAATATTTGATCTGTGTAAAGAAACTGCTCTCACAGTGCTAGTTATATAATTTTCTGAGGCTTGAAAAAGAAACACAGAACTCTTGACACATATGCTTCAACTAATGACGTCTCTGGCTGTTTGGATCAACCATGTATGTAAGATACTACTCCTTCAATCTGAGGACACAGGGAGACCCAAACAAATCTGAAAATTCTAATAAAAACTCTAGAAACAGCTGGTGAGTCCTCATCCCTCTATATACACTGTTCTTGGGCGGGGGAAGAGATTACTGATAATTTTAATTTTCTTAAGTTTCCAAAGTTGTTATAATAAACATTTTATAGAAAGGTTTTAAGAAATACACCAAAAGGAATGAGCATACCTTAATAATGTAAATGGAGGTGGGAAGAAAGCCTAGACTTGTTCTTCAATGACCTTTTCCAGTTATAAATTTACTTCTCCGTTACTTGAAAAGAAAAAAGCCTAGAAAAGATGCATCTTGAATACTTGTTTAAAAAAAAATGCTTTTCAAAAATGCATCTTGAAAAACTAGCTTGATCATAGTATCATTAAACTTGCCAATAATGTTTAGTTGGAAAAAGCGTCCTAATTTTCCGTGATCTTCTTTTAATTAAAAAAACAAAGTACAACATGTACATGGGAAAATATTCAAACAGTTCAAAATGGTATATAGTTTTTCTCCTAACAGACACCAATTCTTTTCCCAGAGGTAGTCATTATTAGCAAGTTTCTTATTCTTCCAGAAATGTCTTATGCATCTACAAAGGATATATGTATACACAAATGCTCTTCATCTATATGAGATCATAATTTCTAGTCCTCTTACAATCCATCCACTTGATGAGACAATGTGAGGAAAAAACAGAATTACATAAAAATTAGGCCAAGATAGAAACTAGCATGAAACTTGACAAAAACTCAAATGGTTCATGAGATGGCCAAAACTGAGGAGGAAAAATTATGAGGTGAAAACGCTTCTTAGGTACTAAAAATAAAAGCTTTTACCCTTTAAAAATTTTATTTCTCTCTTTAAGAGAATCTTCTTTACAGGAAAGAAAGTCACCATGCTACTGATGTTTATTCAGTAGGTAGAATAAACAAGCATTTTTTTCCCTACTGGTTCTAGAAATTATCTCTTTCCTTAAAAAAAAAAAAAGTTTAAAGGTAAAAATTTAAAGGGTAAGACAGTATAAAGTGATACAGAATGAGAAAAGTACTTTATTCAGTGCACCCTGACAGTTTTTTCAGTTCCATTCATCATTACAGTAAAAAAAAAAAAAAAATCTGTCGCTATTTTTTGTTGTTTTACTTAAATAGCTAGACTCAAGGAAAAATGTTAAATTTAAGAACTCCTAATGTTATTATTGAAAATTTATTCTTATAAATATATATGCAATATATATGCATATACACGTGTATGTATGTGTGTGTGTGTGTATATATATATACACTTATATATATATAGCTCCTCTTTCATATGAACCACTCAAAACAATTTTAAAAGCTGTTTCTTTTTTTCTGTATTTAAAATTGCCCTTTTAAATATTTAAAAGTTCCACAGGTGGTGGCTTTAATGGAATTTTTCCCAGAGTAAATTTCTTGGATTGAAATTGTTCCAGTTCTTCTGCTGTTAGTTGATCCTTGGGTGTGAATAACGCATTGTCTGTTGTGGTGCTGCCAAGCGAGAATGAGAGAGAAGCAGGTACGCTGCTGTTTCCAAAGGTGTCACTGGATGACTTAGAGAAAGCAGTGTGAGGCTGTGAGCCTGGACTACCAAAACCAGCTGCAGAACTGCCACTTCCAAAGGCTGGGGCCACTGGAGATCCAACAGGGCTTGCTGCCATAGAAGGTGAAAATCCTGAAAATCCAGATGATCCAAAACCAGAAGCTGCAGGAGTTTTAAATGAAAATGAAGCAGCAGATGTGATTTCGGGTTTCCTAAGGCCAAAAGTCGGAGTAGCAGCAGCGATGGCAGAACTGGCAGTGGGTACAGCTCCAAATGCAGGAGTATTCCCAAACACAGGAGGGCTTCCAGAAGGGGCTGTAGCAAATCCAGAGGTTGGTTTAAAACTAAAATTCTGAGCACTGTTGCTGCTGCTGTTATTCACTGGAAAACCTACAAAAACCAGAAAAAGAAAAAAGAAACTATTAGTCAAAAAATGTAGCTATATTACTACCTTGCCCCCACCTTTTCATTTTCTTATTTCTGCCATGTTTAGATGATGAGAAACTTATTGGAAGGAAGAAAAGTGAAAATAAGAAGTTAGGACAAACTCACTAAACCCTGTTGGCCTGTCTTTCTGCTACACTGATCTCATTCGCACTCTAATTTACCTTCACTTAAGAACGTAGCTCTTGAGAAATCTCAGGGATTAGGGAGTGGACCTTGACTTCAGCTTGTCCTCTCCACTCGGTGGAGCTGTCACTTGAAGACAAAACTACGCTGTTATGTACAGGAACAAGAAAGTCCTCATAGGTGCTGTTACTGTAGCTACGTAGTCCTATGAAACTCTAGAAAAACCATTCCTAAAATATACATCTAAAACCTGAGCCATAGGGTCTTTCAAAGAACGTGCCCATTGTGAACACCATTTCACAAATGCTAGATGAGCCAAATTCTTTGAAGCTCTATTATGGAAGGTGGTAGAATTTGCAAGGGTGACTTAAAATGGCACTAGAGACACCTTCAGACTTTGTATTTGAAACCCATAAAATCCCATTTTTCGAAATCAGTCAAGTCTTGCATGACTTTGTCACTTACCTGGTGACCCAAATGTTACTGTTTGCCTATTGCCAAATCCAAATGAAGGTGCTGCTTTATTCACTCCATCCTGTAAATCTGACAGCTGTTAAAAAAGAGGTAGGCAAGTGAATAACTCAAGTACTTTTTCTGTACACTTTTAGCCAAATTTAATTTTTCAAATGTGCACTTTCAAATGTCATTTTGTTTAACATAGAAAAATGCCCACAAGTGAATATGCATAGAAAAAATGGGCCCTTCTCAAGGAGTTCAGAGTGATGGTCTGGCTGATTAATTGTGAGTGTTTTTAATTTTATTTATGCTTTTAAAACATTTTCTAAATTTCTTCAAGGAACACATATTAAAATCAGAAAAATACTTTTAAATTCTAGATTTCAGTGTGTATAGGTTGATCTGCATTAACCAAGAAACCTAGATATTAGGTAAGGGACCTTTAGAGACTACCGCAGTTGACTTATTCAAATGCTTGACTTGAAGTTAATTCACAATTACATTATTAAAAGCTTACCAGTAAACTCTATTAAACATTCCCTATTCCCTTAAAATATTTTATGTTCTTACTATTTTCTGCTGTAGAAATATCTTTCATCTCTGCTTACTGAAATCTTAATCTCCTTTTCAATGAACTTTTCACTTAATCCTGACCTCTAATAAGTCCTTCCTCATTAATACAAGCATATATTATTTCTCTCATTTGAAAACCCTATTGGCATTGTTTTTAAAAAATAGTTATTTATTTGGCTGCACTGGGTCTCGGTTGTGGCACTCAGGATCCTTTAGTTATGGCCTGTGGGATCTAGCTCCTCAACCAGGTATAGAACCCCAGCTGCCTGCATTGGGAACGCAGTCTTGGCCACTGGACCACCAGGGAAGTCCCCAGCATTTTAAAAAATTCAACTGTACTGAGGTATAGTTTACATAAAATAAGATGCATACATTGAGAAATTTATTTTTCAATGGGTTTTCATAAATTTATAACCATCACTACAATCAAGATTTAGAATATTTCCATCACCCATAAAAGTTCTCATGTGTCCATTTCTAGGCAACCCTCTTCCAACCTCTGGTCCCAGGGAACCACTCATCCACTTTTTATTACTAGAAATGAGGTTTGTCTTTTCTAGAGTTTCATATAAATAGAATCATATAGTTTAGAGTTTTGGGTTTTTTTTTGGGGGGGGGGGCTGCTAGCTTCTCTCTCTCAGCTTGTGTGATAAACAAATTATCATATAAGGAATGTGGATAAACAAATTATATTATATCCATATAATGAATTAAAAAATAATTGGACATAAAGAATTGACGCATGGTAAGCCAGTTGTAGGTGGGCTATCCAAGATTCTCACCTACAGAAGGGCCCCTTGGAAGCTGTCAAAGAACACAGAACTTCCAACCTTGAAGGAAGCTCTGTAGTTCTCTGAACTCAGTTACCCCTTACACATTAGCATTGGTGATGGTGGGCCACCTCTCATCTAGAGAAAAAATACTTCCAAGAAGTCCTACTGAATTCAAATGGCATGACAACAACCCGAAAGGCAGAAGAAACTAGCTTGCTCAAGTCCAGTCATTTAGAAGCAGATATTTAAGCAGGAGGGTATTGGGACTTTCAGTCATTCACTAAGTTCAGGCAGCTACTACTCTCATAGCTTTTTTCAGAAAGTACAAAGAAAAATCACCTAGGAAACTGGAAATATTAAGTTCCAAATGTAAATATTTTATTTAAAAATAATGCTCTTAAGAACATTTTTTGGGGGTAGAAAAATAAACTTTATCGACAGAGATAAATGACCATGCTACAGTAGTATCATGTATCTTTCGGGACCAGTGCGTATATATCTCCTAACAGCATTTCTGTATAAGACAGGAACATATGGTAAGTGTCTTTCAGTCACCAAAGTGTGCATTAGTCTACATGTGACTTCCCTGGTGGTCCAGTGGTTAAGAATCTTCCTTCCAATGCAGAGGATGCAGGTTCGATCCTTGGTTGGGGAACTAAGATCCCACACACCATGGGGCACCTAAGCCCACATGCCTCAACCAGAGAGCCTATGTGCTGAAATGGAGATAACATGTGCCAAAACTAAGACCCAGTGCAGTCAATAAATAAATAAATAAAATTTAAAATGTGCATTCATATCGTTTTTCAAAGCAATTTCTTTTCAAATGCTGATAACCTGGAATATTTGAATTTATATTATATAATATTTCCCAATTTTCAAAACTAGTACTACCAAAATTAAAAACCTAATCCTAAGAATAGTTTTAGAAAAGCATAATTATCTGTGCTTTTCTGACTAAGGAACAGAGAGAAAGGAATTCCAGAACCTTGACTCTAAATGATAATATATTATGGTTCTTGAGAACGTGTATCACAATTCTTGATAGAAAATTTTAGCTTTGTCTCACAAATCCAAAATGAAATTCTGCAAAAAGGCAACAGATAAGATACTTCCTTGTAGGAGATTCTCCAATACTCACCAAAGCTATTGCAGTTGATGTATTTAGACTTTTCAGTTCATTCACCCTGTTCCTCCACTGATTTATTAACTGCTGGACAGAATTTAGCTGAAGAAAGATGACAGAAAAATAACGTGTCAGTATTGAGTGTTTAAGGTAATCTCTTCAACAACTTCATGTCTTTATTTCCAAAGTCACAATAAATTTATAAAACACTTTTACGGCCCATAACTTGTAAAATTTTCATTGGTCTACCCCTACTTGCCACAGACACTCCTGCTGTAGACCCCTTTCCCTTTCCCTATTCTCCAGCTCCTTGTATCACCTAGTTAAGATCCCAAGTACCTGGCAGCACAGAGTTATTAATAGTTATGTTTGGATGGGAGACAAACACGTGTACTGGTTGATATGATATTGACGGTAGACAACAGACAAATACAGAGTTTATGTCATTTCCTTTAAGCACTAAACTTATTCTCACCCAGTTTTTCAATTTTTTGATACTTGATACACGAGAAGGCTAATCTGCACCCAACAGTGCATCTTATTTGTTTTTCTAGCATTCATCATGGTATCTGCATGTAAGAGATGCACCATAAATGTCTGTCAAATGATGAAAGGGTATGATTTCTGGGACTGATTGCTGGATAATTGGTAATAAAAATAAAAGCACTGGTAGTTACTATAATCAAAGTATACTCTCATCACTTTAGATAACCAACCAATTGTAAAGAAAATAATTTAGAATATAGTTTTCTGATCCACTTTGCCAACACACAAGTAAGTCACTATAGAGAAGATAATAATTAACAGCTAATCCGTTAGTTAGATGAATAGGAAACAAACTTACATAACTCTGTAAGTTATTGCTGGTTAAGAAGTTATGGTATTCAAGTCTCAACTCCTCTGGTGAAATGTCTGTAAAACCTGAAGTGAAGAATCAATTGGAATCTTTAAATACGAATACTTTTGATAGTATAGTAAAATGAGAGGTGCTAGATAGGAAAATATGCTAATCTTGATCATTAGAAAAATTTCATAGTCGTAAGGAAAGAATTAAAAAACTAGACTCTATTTAATAAAGTATAAAATTAGAATAAAATATAGTTCATTATTGAAGGGGTACAATTTTCTAAAGATAAACGGAGTGGAAGGAATAATACAGAAAAGGAAAAGAGTTGATTACATATACATTTGAACTTATAAAAAAAATTCTGTATGTCAAAAACTGTAACAAGCAAAATTAAAAGGCAAACAGTAAACTGGGAACACGATAACTGCAACATATATAATAGAAGAGTTAATGAGAATGTATAAGAGCTAATAGCTGTTACAAATCAGTAAGAAAAATAAGCTAACATGGGCAAAGATAATGAACAAGCAATTCACAAAACAACTCAAATAGCCAGTATACAAATGAAATTGAAAAGTTCAATTTAAAATTACAACTTAGGACTTCCCTGGTGGTCAGGGAAGATTCCACATGCCACAGGGCAACTAAACCGATGTGCCACAACAACTGAGTCCGAGACGTAGAGCCCGCGAGCTGCAACTACTGAGCCTCTATGCCACAGCCACTGAAGTCTGCATGTTCCAGGACATGGGCTCTTCAACAAGAGAAGCCACTGCAATGAGAAGCCCATGCACTGCAACTAGAGAACCCCCACTCACCGCAGGTAGAAAAAGCCCCTGTGCAGGAATGAAGACCCAACACAGGCAAAAATAAGTAGATACAAAATTTCTTTAAAATCAAAATACAACTTAGATACAATGTTTTATTTATCAGATTGGCAAAAATAAAAAATGGAAGATTATTATTAAGGATGTGGTGAAATGGACATTCTTCTAAGTTGCCATTATGGAAATCACGGTAAAACTTTTCTGGGAAGAAAATTGTCAATAAATGTCAAGGGCCTTACAAATACTCATACCTTTTGATTCTAACAGAATTTCTAGAATCTGACCTCAGGAAATGATTGAACATGTAAACAAAGGGTGTTACATAAAAAAGATGTTCATTCTAGTATTTCCAGTAATAGAGACATTGAAAACAACAAGGCTTCTGCAACACTAGGTTATGCTTGCTAATTATATATGTAATAAGAAATAAGTGTGTACATGTTTTGAGAGAAATACACTAAAATGTTACAGCTGTTAACTCTGAGATCAGTTGATCTTTATTTACATATTTCTGTATTTTTCAAATTTTCTATGATATAACTTTCATAATAGGAAAACTTTTTGAGAAAAAAAAAAAAGAAAGAAAAATGCTCAGGATATTTTTCTACAGAGAATTTACTGGTAACCAGATACCACTAACTCCAAAGACTCCAACCTTCGAATAAAAAAACCTAAAACATTCAAATCAGAACCCTCGATGCTCTCTAACAACTTATCTTTACCATCTTTACAAACTACTCAGGTCACAAAACCAAGAATCACCTTGTGTTTCTCTTGTTGCCCATATCTAATTAATAAGCCTCCTGCCAGTTCTAGCTCCAAAACAGAACACGAATTTGACCCATTCTGTCTCCACTGCAAGTAACTCTCAGTCAACAGCAGCTGTCTCCTAACTCATTTCCCTTCCTCTGTTTTGTGCCCCTAACCCCTGTTCCCAGCAAACCATTTCTTTTCACATAACAGTCTAAGCAAGCTTTTTCTAATCAGATCACATCCCTCCTCCTGCTCAAAACTCTCTGTGGCTTCCTAGTGCTATTAGGCCCAACATGATCTGGACCCTGGCTGCCTCTCTCTGGCCTAACATTATATTACTCTTTCTCTTGTTTACTCTCCTCCAGCTATTCAGGCCTCACTAATGTTTAAGTATGCCAATCCTGTTTGCACAATGGGCTCTGCACTACCTATTATATTGCCAGGAACATTTCCCCTCAAATCTTCCCAGAAGAGACATCTCTTCATTCAGGACTCAGCTTCAATACTGCTTCCTAAAAAGAGATAACCACTCTAAGTAAAGAAACACTGTCCCTCTGGTTACTTTCTCTTCCTTCCATCAGTCACTCATGGTGAACCACAAAGACAGAAATTGATATGGGTGAATATTTTCTCAATTCTTTCAAAGGTAAGTATAAATACAGTATCATTCTAGTGGCAAAATAAAAATTCATTCATTATAAAGGATGCCTACAAGACAGCAATTCTCCTACTTTCTGACTTCAGGACCCTTTTACATTCTTAAAAATAATTAAGGATTCCAGACCTTTTGCTTACATAGGTTACATTAATCAATATTCACCATATTTGAAATGAAACTGAAAAATGTAGAAAATATTAACTCACTTAAAAACAAGAAATCAATGTGTCAACATAAATAAAAAAACTATTTTCCAAAACAAAAAATAAACATTTAGTGATATAAGTGGCATTGTTTTATGTTGGCAAATCTCTTTAATGCATGGCTTAATGGAAGACTGCTGTATCATAATATCTGCTTCTGCTATTCAATCTGCTTCAATCTGTTTCGATACATTGCCTTGTTCAAGTATATAAAGAAAAACTTCTCACACAGATATGTAGCTGGGCAAGGATGACTTTAGTAGTCTTTTCAGATAATTGTGGATATTCTTATTTGGTACAATACCAAAACTTGACAGGCAATAGTTTCTTAAAGATTAGCTATAATGTGGACTCAAATCATATTAATGAACCAAACTATTAATTAGTTTACCCACTCCAATATTCTGGCCTGGATAATTCCATGGACTCTATAGTCCATTGGATTGCAAAGAGTCAGACACAATTGAGCGCCTTTCACATTACTTCACTTGGAATGAATTTTTCAACCATGTACAATTTTGTAACTTCACACACTAGTCATTTGGAAAATATTGGTTCACTGAGTTATCCAGAATTTCCAAATGTTAGCACATGTCATCTTACAATAGAAAAAAGATTCATATTTGTTCATGTTACTTTATGTGTGTTTCCCATTTGCACACAGAATACTTAAAAGGTGTATCCTTATAAAATTAATAACTTTTACCTCTTCATCAGGGACATTTTTAAGTGAAAATATCATTAAAAAAATTTTTTTTATTGACTACTATAATCTACTAGTAGTTTGTTGCCTGTACCTTATCAACAGCTTTACACCAACAGTACAAATGTCAACACAGTGAAAACAGCAATTAATGTCTTAGTATTATTATGAAAATATTTCTAAACTTATATAGTCCCTAAAAAGGATCTCAGGAATAGGGTTGCCAGATTTAGCCAAAAAAAAAAAAAGGATACCCAATTAAATTGGAATTTCTGACAAACAAATACTTCAAAGACTGCTGTATATCCTAGCAGTCCAGGGGTTAAGACTTCACACTTTCACTGCAATGGGCCTGGGTTCAAATCCTGGTCAGGGAATGTTAACATCCCACAAGCCATATGGTATGCCAAAGCCAAAAAACAAAAAAGTATAAGTATGCCCCAAATAGTACATGGGATATCTATATACTAAAAATATAATTACTTATCTGAAATTTAAATTTAACTGGATGTCCTATATTTTATCTAACAATGCTGCTGAGGGATCTATATTTTATATTGAGAACTACCGCTTTAGGACATTAGGCATCATGTCCAATTCTCAACTTTTTAAAAAAGGCTTAACACTTATTACCTTTACAGAAAAATCATTATTTAAAATTATTTATTTGTATTGCTTATTGCCTCCGTCCCTCAAGAACATAAACTTCATGAAGGATGGATCTCAGCTATCTTACTCACTGCTATATCCCTACCACCTAGAATGAGGCCTGGCAAAAAAGAAATTCAGTAAATATTTGTTGAATGATTAGTAAATAAATGACTAAGGAGTGGTGTGATGCAAATGCTCACAGAGAATGAGCAGGTAGAGCAGAGACAGAAATTCCAGAGTTCTGAGAGACTGAAAGGGTCCTCATTTTCCAATGACTTCCTGTTCAACTTCATAGGGTCTAGGACCACTCAGAGCAGGCTTAGAAAACTGTGGTGGTCTAGCTTTCAGCCCCAAACGAGCTATGGACAAAACAAAGTGGGAAAGAAAGGAGTATTCTAAGGCTCCCTAACTTCAAACAATTACCTCCAGAAGACGTACCAACATGCTTTATTAAAAATAACTATCCTTAGAAAAAAGAGGAAAGAGAACAGAATCAAAGCCTAATGGCAGGCATAATATGACTCTTCTATTCTCTGCAGGCAGCTAAAGGTTCCGAAGCAGTATCTACAAGAAACCAAGGAAGTAGAGCCTCTTCTTAGGCTTACGGAATTAGAAATGCGGCGAGTGGCGAGTCCTCATTTTACTGGTTTTCTCAAGGGATCAATATATCTTGAACTATATCTTCCAAACTCAATCTCTGAATTACAAAATTCTGGTAGAATACTCAGGTATTTTAAACAATGTCCAAACTCCCTTAACTGTAGCTAAATTTTTGGTTAATTTCTTTTTTTGATCTGGTCTTGGTTTTAGAAAATAATAGTGGTAAAACACATTTTAAAAACACATAATTTCTAGTTACCTGAAATATTCGGTTTTTTTTTCACTGGTGAATAAACAGAAAACATCCACTGCCCTGATGATTCCCAAACCTCCATATCTTTAAAAATTCCTTCCCTAAAAAAAAAAAAAAAATGGCAAAAGATCTTTTTCTTCTGCTTGGTAAAATTTATCATTGATAATTTTCAGTGATTGTTATAGCAAATATATAATTTTAGATTTTTCCACTATATTTTCTGAAGTGTCCTTCAAAGCAGAAGTTTACAAAAATATGAGCTGCACTTCATGATTATAAATATTATAATATCAAAGACATTTATAATTTTGGTTTTCCAGTACACTGAACCATTAACCAATATATTTATTGAAACTGAAATATAAAATACACAATATTAACTTTAACATTTTAAAATACACAATATTAACTTTAATTTTCTCTGTTCATTATAATTAACATCAATGATCATTTAACTGGGAAAGAAAGAACCAGTAAGTAATAAAAAAACCATAAAATATTTAAGTAGGTAGGACTTCAGAGATCATTTTGTCTAATTCTCACATTTTGCAAAAACGGAACAGACTCATGTCCATGGTTAATTTGTTAGCAAAGTCATGGATATATTCAGCTCTAAATTAAATATTTCCCTCTTACCCAGAATGGCACAATTAATGAAGTAAGAATGGTAGTTGATAATAAAGTAATACTAAAATTTAGGATTTTTACAAAAACATCAAATATAGGAAGGAGTGTTTCATTTGTTTTATTTTACTTACTCAATTGTATATGATACATGGCTCAAAATGTTTACAACTAGTTCTAATTTAATTATGGAATATAAAAGACTAGTGAATATATTTAAGCACTGTCCTAGTTGCTGGGAGCTGAGGGAACACTTAAATACAGCCAGGCACTGTTTCAGCACCAGTCATAAATTCTACTACAAATGTTCTCAACAAATGATAAGAAATGTACTCCACAATAATGAAGGAAATCAAATGAAATCAGTTTGCATGAAGTAACTGAAGTAAAACTTTTTTTATAGAAATAAAAATACAAGATGCTGTAAGTGACCTCAAAAATCACAAACTGCTTTAAATTACCTCATAGTTTGTAAAGAACTCATAATTTAACATAAGCAGGATTACCTTAGAAAGATATTCACAGTACAGTATCATCGATAGAAAAGTGGAAAAAGAGTAATTATCCCCAAGAAGACAATGCACCGATATAGAAGAATCACATTTTAAGTTGAAATAAAGTCTAGCATGACACCTGCAAAACAGAGATTACCTCTGATCATGGATGCTTTTTCTTTTGCTTATTTTGATTTTATAACAATTTAATAAAATAATAAGATTACTTCTTTTTTAAGGAAATATTACGGGTGCTTTTGGGAAAAAATAAGCAAATGGGTGGTAATTTTTCTGAAGGCTTGCACTTACAGAAGCTTCTTATCATCTTTCTGGTCATCAGAGCCAGGTGAAGCAAATGGGTTCTGAGATAAGCCAAATCCCCTGTTCTTGCTAGCAGACTCTCCAGAATCAAAAGCAGCAAAAGATGGTTTTTCTTGATCTCTGCTGCCCCCCCATGGTGTAGGCTTGGAGAAACTGGATGGCTGGATAATATTGGAATATCTTTGACTGGTGGTATTCCATCCTCGTCTGTTACTACCTGAAATAAAAAACAAAATAAACAATTTTACTAGCAACTCATGTTTTCAATCTCTAAAAATTTCATTATATTTTATATTATATGCAGATATTATGTAAAGATTCGACAGGCACTACATGCCCACTCATTTTAAATGACAAAACTTTTCATTTTCAATTTATAGAATTAAGTGTAATATCAACAAAGGGGCTTCCCTGGTAGTAAAGAATCTGCCTGCAGTGCAGGAGATGCAGGTTTGATCCCTGGGTCGGGAAAATGCCCTGGAGAAGGAAATGGCAACCTACTCCAGTATTCTTGCTTGGGAAATCCCATGGACAGAGGACCCTGGAGGACTACAGCCTGTGGGGTCACAAAAGTCGGACACGACTGAGCAACTGAGTGCACGTACGCACGTACGCGCGCGCACACACACACACACATATACACACAGAGTAGCAACAAATCACACAATGATCTAATTTAACAAGACTGAGAGGACTGTAAATCCATAGAAAAATTATGATATATAACTAAGTTCAATTGATGTAAGTTTATTAAATAATTGTTTGATAATGTAGTGGACAGAGGGCATGTAACCTATATCATAAGCTCCTTCATGATAAAAAGCTGTATGTGTATCATTCTTTGCTCCCCAATTGGGCCCTATATAGTAGTAAAACCTGAAGAAAGAGCAATGTATTAAGAAGTTTATTGAAAAGATTAGATTCTACCTTCTGTCCTTGATAGATGGGTAAATCTATTTGACTCAGTATTCTGAGAAAGAAAACACCTATCGTTCAATTTTCCATATGAGAATTGTAGTGGTAGTTTACATATGAATAAAGTGCATTGACTTCCTCTATTATAAGTATATTTTCAGCATTCTTATAACTATCAAAATGAGCCAACAGGACTTTCTCCTTTCTGTCTCTATATTTAAAAAGAATCTTATCACTTCAACTATATTATTTATTCATCACTTCTCAGTTGGGGCCAAGATAATTCACCATGTTTCTAACTGAATTAGGAGATATGCTATTAAATATGTATAATAAAACTGGAGATACACTCCTTTAAAAAATTCATCTCCCAATTCTAAAACTACTTAACGAAACCAAAGAGAAAAGGGGGAACATTGCTAGACCAGATCCCACAAGTAGGGGTTAATAATATTGTATTTTTCTAGAGTTTGATCTTTTTTTGTGATCTTTTTTCCTTCACAACTGAAGAAATTCATTCCATCCTTTGGATATAGCTTTTGGCCTTCATACTTACTGACTCTGCAAGCATTCATTTCTGGGCATTAGATACACTGTTTATTTAACTAGTTTTATTTACACTTTTAAAATCCATCAATCTATCCATTCAACATTTATTCTGTACTGTATTTAGAGTAAGTCTCCACAGAATGTTAAATATTACGTTTTGTTGTTCCTGGAAATATTCACATTTGTCTGAGCCCGAGTCCTAATTTTTGATTTGGAATATTTCACTAGACTAATTGTGGGTAATTCAAAAAGACTGTCTTCTAGAAGAGCTATAAAAGTGAAACCACAATGTAACAAAAGGTTTAGACGTCAGATGAATAGCCGTACAGGAGGAAAGAGAAGGGAGAGGTGGTCAGCATCCTGTGGTACTTTTTAAGAACTAAGTCTCAGTTCTAAGAAAATCTAACTATTCATCTGACCTCTAAAACCTTGCATTGTACTATAGATTCACTTCGGATCCCTCCTCTCCTCGAAGACAGTTCCTTTGCATCATCCACAAGTGATTTAGTGAAATATTCCAATTTTGACAATGACTTAGGCAGAATGACCAGAAGACAGGTCACCGTAGTCCTGCATACCTTTACCTCAGAGCCCAGAGTTCTTAATTGAGCAGCCCACTCTCCCGATTTTACCTTCAATTTTACAAGCATGTGCATTTATATGAGGTTTACGGCTCTGTAGCTTTTATTAGATTTTCAAAGGAGTTCACGACTCCCCCAAAGAACCCTGACTCTGACCCCACTTACTAGCCTCTCCCTAGAAAAAAGTTTAGAAAAAAAAAAATTACATTAAAAGCATCAACGGGAAAAACCAGTACCCAGACAGATAGTACAGTGTTACAACAAGGAGGCGTCTAGGTCGACTTACGCCAATTCTGGAACCACTGCCGTGCAAAGACTAGGTAGTTTTGATATGCAATTACGACTTAAAAATTCGTTGTTTTTCACCGTAACCACGAATAAGCTGCCATCCGCTTAACAAAATCAGCCGTAATTCCTAATCAATGGGCGAAAACGTCAGTGGGCGGGGCGGGCGAGGGGACGGCGCGGGCACGTCCGCGTCACCTGACTGGTACGCCGCGGCGCTGTGCCCAGCGGATGGCCCCAGGAGGGACGCCAGATCTTGCCCGCCAGGCTCCCCGTCAGGGCTTCCCCTGCTTGGCTAGCTGCGCAGGATTGAGGAAAACATCACCTGAGGGCTGCTGCTGCCGTCCTCCGCCTGCACCCCTGGCGCCGGGATGTTCGTTCCAGCACCGGTCTCCGAAGCGGCAGCGGCCTTGCAGGAAGAACTGACAAATGGTCATGGCGACGGTGTCGCGAACGGAGCGGTCTTCATTCGGCACCCTCAGCGAGCAGAGCCCAGAGCAACCGGAGGTCCCGGCTCCGCTACAGTGATGTCATCTTCTTGCGCCTGGTAAAGGCCCTTTCTCTATTGTCCCGCCCATAGTGTGATGAGAGGCGAGGATTTTACCCAATAAGATTTGAGAAGAGTGGGCCCGCCCCGCACGTCCTGAGCGCAACTTTGGGAGGGCGGGATGCTTGAACGGTTTTGCGGAGAAAGGCGATTAAGAGCTTGATGCAGGGTGTCGTTCGAGGTAGGCTTGAGATCTCGAATGAGAGGAAAGAAAGTTGGTTAGGCAAACCAAGGACTTCAGCCCTGGGAGGAGTATTAGCTGTGATTTGAGAAGCATACTCGTATTTTCATTTGTAACTGCTTAGTAAAAACCTGGCCAGCCGTTCATCAGGATGGGTAACGATGTAAGCCAGTAGTAACGTTTACAGGAAGCAGATTAAGGACAAACTGCAACTAAAAAGTATCATAACAACCGGCATCTTTGGGTGAGTACTACATTCTTAAACAGAGAAACTTTGTTCTTTTAAAACCCACGTGAACGTTGCTATGTGAACTTTTATCAGTAATAATGAAGCATTCCACTCGTTGCCTAGAGGATCTAAGACACCTGACACAGAGAAGCAGCTTCTATTTCTAACCAGGTGCAGAGCTGCAGATAGGGGGATTCCTGGACAAAAACAACAAACCGTTCATATCCTCTTAACTTTGTGGTTTCCAAAGAAACATGACCCTACATCCACTTCTCACTCCAGATCTGGTGTTGATGCATCATTACACTGCTTTACTATGCTTTGGGAGTATCAAAACTGTTTCATTTAGATTTTGCCTGAACTCCATCTTTCCTACTAATCCTACAACTACCTTCTCCATTGTGTGGTGAGACACACTACAGTTCCTCTAGTGTGCTGTCTCCTTGGTTGCAATGAGTCGATAGATCTGTTGCATTACAGGTTTGTCCCTGGTAGTTTAAAATAAAAAGGTTAGCTATTGTTCTTGCTCATATACTTTGGATATTGAAGACAGTGCAATCTACAGAGCACTGAGAATAACTGGTGCAATCTAGTATATATATATTTTAAATTCATTTCTTTTGAAAAAAAAAAAAAATTGTGGGAGAGTTACATGAACGTTTTCCTGAACCACTTGAGACTATATTATAGACTTGATGCCCCACCACCCAATTATTTTATTTCCTACAAACAAGGACATTCTACTTAACCATATAGAATAACCAAAATCAGGACATTAGTATTGGCTGCATAATACTAATCCTTATATTCTATTCATATTTTGCCTTAAAATGTCCCAATAATGTCCTTTAAGCGACAAGGATGCAGTTCAAAATTATCATTGCCTTACTCATATTTCTTCAGGCTTCTTCATTCTGGAATATTTTCTCAGTCTCTCCTTGACTTTCATTACCTTGACTTACAGCTATTTTATAAAACTTCCTTAATGCAGACTTAAGTGTTTTGTTAATTAGATTATGCATCTTTGGCATTCATGGTCTTCACAATGCATCTGTCAAGTTGTGCACATCAGTTTGTCCCATTAATCGTAATGTTCACTTTGATAACTTCAGGTGTTATCTGGCAAGCTGCTCCACTGTAAAATTAACTCTTTTCCTCTTTGTTATTAATAACAAAAGGGAGAGACTTTGAAAATATGTAAAACCTCATTCCTCACCAAACTTTTAATTCACTCATTTACTTATTCCTATCAATATGGACTTAGAGTTTCCAATTTTATTCACTGGATTATTCTTTGTTACTATCATTTATTTTCATGTGCAAATCATTCCCAATTGAAACATCTCATGCTTATTTGAGCACTTCACTTCCTGGCCTAAAAGATGCTCCAGGGTCATCTGACACTTTCCCTGCTCTCCAAGGAGACCTGGGTCTTTTTTGGTGGTACTTAGAAGCCAAGATCTGAGCTCTTAAATTTGTTCATTGCTTTTGTGATATCTTTGTTCCGAAATCCTTTCATTTACATTGCTAGAGAATATACTATAGACAGACACATTTACATCAACGCACATTTCGGTTTCTATATGTATGACTTCACACTTTGATAATCTCCAGTTTCAATCCAAGATCACAGAATTCATTTTATTTCCCTTCTGTTTTTTTTTTTTTTTTTCCCTCTTTCACAGTGAGAAACTTGGCTCCCAGTATTCTTAACATATCTATTTTTGAGCAGTCCCCTTGTGGTAACCAGTCTCTTTGTGGCCAATGACTTCTCATCCGTGCAGATGCCAGCATGTATAAGGACTTTGCTGGCATCAAAGACCTAAAATAATACGTTAGGATGAAGCTTTAAATGAGAGTGAGGGGGGAGAAGATAAAGTGCTGTGTGAGATGACAAGAGTCAAGGGCTGAGGAATGTAGAACTCATTAGTGATATGGGAGGAGTAGATGGAAATCAGGAGAGTGGGGCCATAGGAAGAAAACTTCTTATTTCAAGGTGACAGAATAAAAATACCTCTGCCTCCCTTTCTGCTTGAAAATATCTCAAAATAAGAGGGAAAACAAGCAAAAACTTTGTCTTTGATTATAGTAGGAGATAACCATAATTTCAAACCACAATTTATGAAGACTGAATGTACATATTAGAGTACATAGTAAATTTCTTAGAGGAAGAGTCATATTCCTTTAAGGTGGATAACTGGTGTCCCCAGAGAAGGCTGGAAATTAAGAGGCCTCAAGAATTAAGAACCACCAGGTATTGCCAAAGGGTGAACTGTTCACCCCTAGCTGATGGGAGATAGGTGTTTTTCTTGACAAAAATGTAAGGAGAGAGGCTTCAGAGTCCAGGATGTAAATATAGAGGGGCAAGTTATGGTACTGACTAAGAGAAACCAAACTGTGCTGTTGAATGGTGCTTTGCCTGAGCTCAGAAATCCTTCAGCCAGGAGGACAGTCTCTTCCTAGTTTGCCCTCCCCCTTGCAAAAGGTGGGAGTTTAAGTTTTATTTTCTGGAGAATCAGACATCCCAGAAAAGTATCTATGGATCTTTTACCAATCTCCGACAAAAATAGGCAGCCATTTCCTTATCATATGATGAAGTTCTCTTACACTTCAGCTCACACTTGTACACGAAAGTTCACAATTTTTTAATATCTCATTTTAAATATAAAAGGACAATCAAGGACCAGATATTTGAGGAAAGATTCCAACAGGAAAGATCAGAGCAGTTGAAAAAGAAGTGAGAAGAAAGAGAAACACACCAATAGTGTAAGTAATGTTAAGGTGGCTCAGATGGTAAAGAATCTGCCTGCGATTCAGGAGACCTGGGTTTGATCCCTGGGTGGGGAAGATCCCCTGAATCTGAAGGAGGGCATGGCAACCCACTCCAGTATTCTTGCCTGGAGAATTCCATTGACAGAGGAGCCTGGCGGGCTACAGTCCATGGGTGTGCAAAGAGTCAGACACAAGTGAGTGACACACACACACACAAAAGCAAACTAAAATGTCCTAAGGACAACCTGGAACAAGACCAACATGCTGTAGAAAAGGACAATCACAAAAAGAAACATGCTCTTAGAGATTAAACATGGATAGTGCTAACAAATTCAATGGGTAGTTGGAAGACAAGAACTGAATAAACCAGATTTTGAATCCCATTTTACAGCTTTGTTATCAGAAGAGGCTAAAGCTCTTAAAAGTAAAAAAGCTTTCTAGTTAGTAAGAGTGACATTTCAACAGAAATACACACTGTTGGTTTTTAAAAATGGCTCCTTTTCATGACTAAATTTTTCAGGTTTTTCAAAGCTAGGTCACAATTGTAATTAATGTTTTTGATAGCAACAACTTTTTTCAAGACATTAAAATTTCATGTTCACACTGTGATTTTCAAAAGTGTAAACTGAACTGTTATGTCATCTAAGTAGTATCAGCACAAAAAATACAATATTAACATGTCTACTAAAAAGAAAATAGAGCACTTTATAGGATAGGAATTTTGGGTGGGAAGCAATAGAAAATATACTTACTGACATATTATGCTCATTATCCTGATATCAACAATATCATAGACTATTTCCAGGACAGAAAACAGACAATAATTAGAATTACTAAGATTACTAAGGAAAAACACACACACACACTTCATTATAACCTACATCAAAGCTATCTGCATACTTATCATAGTGTGTTCTAGTCAGCAGAGATAGCCTAAAGAAATGAGTAATCTATTTAAAATACCTTAAACAGTTATATATTCGATATGGAAAATTATTTAAGTAATATTAAGTAGCTACATAATATAACCAAATTGAGATATGACAAATCAATATTCTACCCTCAAAAATATTACACATTTTTCCCAACAGAGAGCAAAGGTCAAAACCCAACATAAAATTGTTCAGAATAACAAAATCTAGAAAAAGAAAGATTAATGGTTACCTAGGGATGGGGTCCTTTGGGAGATATAACTAGTTTGAGTGATGTTTCCCTAAAACTCTAAAATGAGAATTTATTTTGGAGACAGTCATTGGTTAAGATAAAGAGGTGTGTGATTCATGTTGAGGTTTGACAGAAAACAACAAAATTCTGTAAAGCAATTATCCTTCAATTAAATAAATTAATTTAAAAAAATATAAAGAGGTGCATGCGTGTATGCTAAGTGTATGCTAAATTGCTTCAGTAGTATCTGACTCTTTGCGAGCCACCAGGCTCCTCTGTCCATGGGATTGTCCAGGAGAGAATACTGGAATGGGTTGCCATGCCCTCCACCAATGAGGAGGGTGAGCTAAATCCAGTGACTTTTAACAGTACCAGCAGACAGACAGAGACACACAGGGGGAAAGGCCATGTGAAGACAGAAGCAATGACTGGAGTGATGCAGCTATAAGTCAACAAATACCTGGCTTGCCAGCAGCCACCAAAAGCTACAGGAGAGGCAAGAGAAGTTTTTCCCTCAGAAACTCCAGAAGGAATCAACCCTTTCAATACGTTGATTTAGGATTTCTGGCCTCCCAAACTGTGAAAGAGTAAATTTCTGTTGTTTTAAGCAATGAGGTTTATGGTAACTTGTTATAGGAGCTATAAGGAAGTAATACAGGGAAAATGGGGAGTAACTGCTAATATGTATAGGGTTTCTTTTTATGGTGAAGAAAGTGTTCCATAATTAGGGTGATGGTTGCATAACTCTGTACATACATTTAAGATCAATGAGTGGTACACTTTAAACAAGTGAACTGCATGACACATAAATTAATAGAACTGTAATGTACATAAAACCTTACATAAATGGAAATATATCTACCATAATCTTTTATAATTCCCTTTTCATTTAAACATTTTTACGTCTTAAGATTATAACCCTCATGTAAAGAATAAAAATTTAAAAAGAAATACTGCTTCACAAGTTAAAAACTACCTAACACATTTAAAGTGAAGAATGAACTTAGCAGTCTACTTGAAGTTTAAAAATATTTAATATTATCAGGTTTAAAAACATTGATGGTGACAGCTTTACATGGCTCATTCCATACATTTCATAATGTAAAAGGGCAAAACATTACTAGGAAAGAAATGAACAGTTGGGTTTGTAAAAGATTTACTGATCACATATAAGTAATTAATATAACAATTATGTAACTCAATTACAAAACTTTTGGACAATGGGAGACCCAGAGACAACTGGGTCAAATTTGCTGATATGTTATGCTAAGGAAAAGAAACTATGTACCTTTTTTATCTATAAGAAGTTCAAATTCAACATTAAAAGTGTATAACTATCAGTGATATTCTAGTGACCTAGAATTTGCTATAAGTAGCTTTCTTTTGCTAGGTAATATTAACAGAGTGAGCACTGAAGAGGTATAATTCCTTTTTCATCCCTGGGTTAAAAAAGTGACATAAATTAATGATGAGTGCTAAGATTGACATTTTGTGTTAAAAAGATGGAATTATTTAATTGTACTGACTATATTTCATGAGGAGTTGATTACATTTTAACTCCCAAAATGTATTTATGAGATTTTATGAGATAAAAGTGTATGCTTTGACTCACTCTGGCTTACTTTTAAAATGGAATACATTTGGCACTAAATGGAACAAATGAAGACTAGCAAAATTATGAGACTAAGCTGCTCCATCAGAACTATCTTTGACTTACAATTCATACTATTTCTTAGTTTTTGACTGAAGAGAAACAGACATAACTACATAGCACTTCTATGATGTATGAAAATAGAATCTAGAGCTAACATGAGACTGCTTCAATCATGAGTCAGTCCCCCATTCTGCCATAATCATACTTACAAATGTGAAATTCATTTAAGAATTCATATTTTCACCAAGTGCTTATAATTTTACAAGTTTTCTTGCTAGATTTGTTCTTGGTTATATGGCCAGCTGAAATACGGTCTTTCAATTAAGGAAGGAAATCATATAAAAGAAATCTATTTTACATGAATCTTATAATTACTTGAAAATTCCTTGGGGGAAAAAAAAACACACACCAAACTAAAACTTTGTGACTGCACTCTTGGAACAAAGCACGGGTGGCCATATTTTTGAGTCTCCAATGAATCTTGAAGTTCACTCAGGTTTTCATGTTTCAAGGGTTTCTTCGTTTGCTCCGCAAGTATCAACAACACAGATTAAACAACTTGTTACTGGAAAAGCTCGGACTTTGGAGTTGGCGACCCATTTGTCTGTTTCAGTATTATATTCAAGGATGTTTCCTAATCGACCCACACCTTGAAAACCAGCCAAGACATAAACTATAGAGCCGACTGCTGCACACTTCACTGTTACTCCCTTCCATGGCATTGGTGAGACCATCTTCCATTCGTTTAACTTAATATCATAATATTCCACATTGTCCAGACCACCTTCAAAAGAATAAAACACGAACAACTATGTGAACAATTCTACGATCTCTTAAAGTAATAATAAAAGTTGTAACAATTTTACAATGAATCCTTATATATCTACTATCTAAATTCTTATTCTGACTTTAACACAATAGGAATTTAACTTAATTTTTTATCATTTTAGAACCATAAATACTTAAAATTTATTCTATAAAACTAAAAATGTTCCATCTGCTGTGGAAAAATTAAAAAGGAAACCACTCAATGAAGTTTCTTTCTGATTAAGTTTGATTATAATTACTCAAATGTTCTTTTTCTTTCTACCATGTATCTGTCAGCAGTTTATGGAAAATAGCAATGGAAAGAGACAGAAGAAGGAAAAGAAGTTATTTCTTTGTTATTCTTAAATATTGAAGGTACTGACTAAAATGAGCTTTGTGGAATCTATCTGTAGATTCAGTCCAAATTCTACATTTTTAAAAGCAATTTCTTGGACTTCCTTGGTGACTCAGTGGTAAAGAATCTGTCTGCCAATGCTTTTTTTCTCTCTTTTTAATTTTAATTTTTAACCTATTGTTATTTTTTCTGCATTTATTCCTTTGTTTGCTTATCCTACTGTACTCTTCCCCTTGCAGTTAATCTTTAATATATATAAATCTTCTTTATCTACCTATATTTAACTTAGCATATCTATTCTTTCTTTCTTTCTCTCCTTTCCTCTCAACATAATTGTTAGTTTTAGTTTCATTGCTTTATTCCCCAATTGGCATCTTGCTTTAGTTGTTTTCCAATTTGTGTTTAGTTTTGTTCTGGTAGTTATAATTTTTGGTTTCCTTTATTTGCTGGGTCAATCTATTGTATTTTATTTTTGTTGGACTGTTTTGATTTTGCTCTTAGAGGAAAACATAGGCAGAACACTCTATGAGGTAAACAAAGCAAGATCCTCTATGACCCACCTCCTAGAGTAACAGAAATAAAAGCAAAAGTGAACAAGCGGGACCAGATTAAACTTAAAATCTTTTGCACCGCAAAGGAAACTATAAGCAAAGTGAAAAGACAGCCCTTCAGTTCAATTCAGTTCATTTCAGTCGCTCAGTCGTGTCCAACTCTTTGTGACCCCATGAATTGCAGCATGCCAGGCCTCCCTGTCCATCACCATCTCCTGGAGTTCACTCAGACTCACATCCATCGAGTCCGTGATGCCATCCAGCCGTCTCATCCTCGGTCGTTCCCTTCTCTTCCTTGCCCCCAATCCCTCCCAGCATCAGAGTCTTTTCCAATGAGTTAACTCTTCACATGAGGCGGCCAAAGTACTTGAGTTTCAGCTTTAACATCATTCCTTCCAAAGAAATCCCAGGGCTGATCTCCTTCAGAATGGACTGGTTGGATCTCCTTGCAGTCCAAGGGAGTTTCAAGAGTCTTCTCCAACACCACAGTTAAAAACATCAATTCTTCGGTGCTCAGCCTTCTTCACAGTCCAACTCTCACATCCATACATGACCACAGGAAAAGCCATAGCCTTGACTAGACGAACCTTAGTCGGCAAAGTAATGTCTCTGCTTTTGAAAATGCTATCTAGGTTGGTCATAACTTTCTTTCCAAGGAGTAAGCGTCTTTTAATTTCATGGCTGCAGTCACCATCTGCAGTGATTTTGGAGCCCAAAAAAATATAACCATAGCCTTGACTAGACGGACCTTAGTCGGCAAAGTAATGTCTCTGCTTTTGAAAATGCTATCTAGGTTGGTCATAACTTTCCTTCCAAGGAGTAAGCGTCTTTTAATTTCATGGCTGCAGTCACCATCTGCAGTGATTTTGGAGCCCAAAAAAATAAAGTCTGACACTGTTTCCCCATTTATTTCCCATGAAGTGATGGGACCTACAACATTATTTATAAAAATTAAAATATCAAATTTAATCAATTAGAAGAATAATACTGATATGTTCACGAAGTGTTTAAAAATGTTTAGGAAACAGTGCCATTCAGAGCCTGGATAGAAGACCTAAAAGTTACATTTAAAAGTTTTAAATGTTGTATTAAAGTTCAAATATTTCTGTCACTCAACAGTTCTTAAGCTAGTGTGATGCCATTCCCCAGAGGGTATTTGGAAATAGACAAAAGCCATCTGAGACTGTCACAATGACTGCTGGCTACTACCTACATTCACGGACAGGAATGTTAAATGTATTATGATGTTTCATTAAATGTTAGTTCCCAGAAACTATAAAAATAAATCTAATGATGTATGTAATTAATGCTTGTATCAAGATCTCAAGAAACATTTTTATAAGTTAGGATAAGGAAACATCAGCAAATTCACTGATAATGTTGAACAGTGAATTAACATCACATACCTAAGCCATTCTGACCACCCACAGCAAATATCTTGTCTTTTACAAATACCAGCCCATGATTCTTTCTGGCTTCAATCATTGGACACAGCTCAGTCCACCTGAAAAAAATTAAGGAAAATGTTTAGTATACTTGTTTACAAGAAGTAAAAGGACTTATATGAATTTACAGGAAAGGTCTGTTATCCCAAGTAAGTGCTCAGTTACAGCTCACATATGTGTATACACACACAAATATGCACATCTGAAAAGCTAGAAAACAAAATTAACTGGTTTTGAGTGATTTACAGGTGGGGTAAAAAGATTTTCTTCTTTCAACTCCAAAATAATATGGGAAGTAGAGGCTATCTGGAGACCTCTGTCATGTTTTTGGAAGAAATCCACTTCGTATAGTTCATAATAACTTGTAAAACAGAAACAAGAAAGGGAAGATGTGTAAGGAAATATAAGGCATTAACACTGTCATATGTAGTTTTAATTAATATTTACATAAGTAAAACACAAATTTATCATGGGCCTCTAGCAATCAGCAAATCACCCTATGTGTTACTATTCACACATCCATCTTTAAATATACACTTAGAACTTTTAGGCAGCTCTAGTAACTAAAGTACTACTATCATTCTGTCACATTTAATAACTTAGCACACTGCTGTGTTCACAGGCTCTATTATAAAGAATGAGATTGAGAATATAATGTGGACACACGTCAGAGAATAATTCACAGGTAGCTTTACACACACCATTTTGTTACTTTTTTTATGAGATTCAATCTCTCTTTTTGCCTAAACTCCCAGACATATAACTGACACCTGTGATTGTGCAGGTGGTGCTCTTAACGGGTGATATAAATCAAAAGGCTCCAGACAACCACCCCAAAAAAAGGTGGGGGGGGCGGAATCTGGCATGAGTATAACTCTCTAATATGGTTATTTATAACTTGGAGCATAATGAAGAACTCTGAAATATCAACAACTCTTGTAGCCTTATAGTTACATACTTCTGGTTTATTTTAAAAATAGTTCTGACAGTCACTACTCTCATTTTCTGAGCATTTGGTTAAAGACCTCCCATTTTTCAGGATAAACACACAGGGTCCCCCAGGGGAAAAGGTCAGTGTACAACTCAGAAGTGGGAGAGCCCGTACTCGACCTCTGACGACAGGCTCTGCACTCAGTGAGCTGTCAAAGTGCATTAAACAGAGTATCTGACTGGGAAAAATTCAATACACGTACCCCTTTCTTCTTTATGATATAAGAAAATTTACACTAGCTTTTCACTTAGGAAAATTTAGGGAATTTAAATGTAATAGAAAATATACAGAATTCAAATTTAATACATAAGCTTAATACATAAGTTGTGTAAATTTTAAAATATTCCCCAAACTGATTATATTCACCTAGTTTTTTAAAAACATATTGATGTTGTAGATTCCTTTATACATTTCCCTTGCTACTATGAACAAGAATATATTGATTTACATTGATACTGCCTAAATACAGATCTCAAAATTTAGAAGCCTGGAGTTTATATGGTATGGGTTCTACTTTTAAGACCTTTTTAAGAAATGAAACAATAATTAGGCAGCAGAGTGAATGAGGTTACAGTTTTCCATCCTGTATGCTTTCTGAGTATAGAATTTATGGGGGGCAAAGTAGAGACTGATAGAGGAGGGAGGACCATCTGTATACACTCTGCTCCTCCTGTTTAGGACAAGAGGGGCTGGATAGCTAACTGGCTGGATGGATGATAGGATTAAGATAAGGGGTATCCCCAGTGAGCCCTGGCCAGTACAAAGGTACATTTTTAAAAAACATTGAGAAGTATTAAGTTTGATAATCTCAAGAGATTTCCTAGTCTCAACACTTTAGCAAAAAATAAGTTTTAAGATAGAAGTACTAGTCGCTCAGTCGTGTCCAACTCTTTGTGACCCCTTGGACTGTAGCCCTCCAGGCTCCTCTGTCCATGGGATTTCCCAGACACTGGAGTGGGTTGCCATTCCCTTCTCCAGGGATCTACCCAAACTGGGGATCAAACCCGGTTATCTTACATTGCAGGCAGATTCTTTACTGTCTGAGCTACTAAGGAAGCCCCAAGTTTCAAGATAAGCTTCCTTCAATTGTTCCTAACATGGGAGACTAGTAGAGCAAAAAATGAGAAAAGAACAACTGCAACTGCACTTTTGTCTGGGAAAAGAGTTAATGGTTTTGCTTCCTTAAATCCTTCAAAAGTAGGTAGGAAGCACAAACAAACAGCTGCAAATGACAATCATTTTATAATTAAACGTTTACTCTTAACTTAAAAAAAGCAATAGCTAGAGTAGAAGACTTGTATGTTCTGTAGCCCGGCAGTATTTTCTAAATACAAACCTCGAGCACAAGAGTTTTGGTGCAGTTCTTTGGCATAACATTTAAGTTGAACATATTTGCCCAATAACTTTTCTGGTAAAGGAAGAACAATCCTTTCAAATGAACAAGTGGATTTTCTTATTAAAGGTCTATGTATGTTTCTGATTATTAATAAAAGGTCTGACTGGAGTATCATCTGTGTTCATTTTCTCATTAGTCAATTACACTATATTTACCACCACTCCCACTATTCAATAACTAGCGCATTTCCTTTGGCTGTACTGGATGGGTTCCATCATTAACAAGATCAGAAAAACTGGCTAACCATTTATTTCTTTGTATTTTGCTTTTTAAAAAGGAGTTTACTTCCCAGTTGATTAAGAATAATTTTATTTAATAAATGTGAATCCAAACATACCCTAGTAAGCACAAATTACAAAAAAAAAAAAAAAAAAGACACTATATTTAGGGCTATCATTCATTAAAGCTATGAACCAATATATAATATTTATAATTAAAGGCAAATTTACCACTGATTATACATTGTTTTCCCCTCTCCACACTTCCTGATATCTCAAAAAAAAAAAAAGCATTTTGAATCTGATGAATCAGTCATATTTGCTCATCCTCAGGGATTTATTTATTGCACAAGCAGGAAAGAAAGGGAGGGGCTCCCATAAGATACAAGGTCAAGCCATTTCTTAAGGTGTAGAGGAAGGGTCCAACCTATACATGTGCCCCTGAACCTAGCACATTCTAAAGTGTATGTATTAATATACTCTTAATATAAGAACAAAATCCCTCTGTTGGGTTCCTTCTGCCTTTTAAGATTTTCGTCCTTGGAGCTTAAAGAATACAGTTAATAGTGAAGTAAGATTTTTAAATTGATGATACATACGTTTCTGTGGCAGGATCATAGACTTCACACGAATTCAAGACGCGCCCAGAAACGTTGTTCCCTAAACTTCCACCACAAACATAGATCAGGCCGTTGGCTTCCACCATCCCATGGCTGCAGCGCTGAGTCAGCATGCTGGGCTTCGTGTGCCAACTCTCAGTTCTCGTATCGTAGCACTCAAATAAATACAGAGCTGAGTTTCCTGTAAAAGAAAAGGACCCCATCTTGATTAGCTTAGTGTATGTGTATGTGTGTGTGGGGGGGTGGGGTGGTGGTGGTGAGGGGAGCTTGGAGTGAGCTGACTGAGGAGCTGAATCATTAATTCCTAGAGGAAAGATTTGAGGGTTGTAGAGTCTTTTCTCAAGCAACAGCAGCCAAACATAGAAATAGTTTAAGAAAAAGCTATCCTTGTTTCTATAGACCTTGGGAAATATTCAAAAAAGGATCTGTCGGAGATCCTTGGTAATTGGTAAATTGGTAATTAAACTTTCAGAAAAGAAACTGGTTTGATTTCAGAAGATTTTCAAATTAAGAAACGTTATGTATGTCTTCCGGCCCAGTTATGCATGATAGGAATTAACTCGACCTCAAATGTTTCTATAGAGGAGAAAAACAGCTATTTACAGATGGCAAATCCATACCTTAAATTATAAAACTACTATTTGAGAGTATCCTAAGGATTGTCATGTAATGTTCTAGAATAGCCACTGCATCATTAACAAAACTATTCTTCCTCACTGTTACCAGTTGTGTTGAGAGTATTGTTGTATAAGTAGGCTCTGAAATCATGCCAGTCCATTCTTAAGTATACACTCAAAGCATTGTTGTATGTTTCTGGTGTTCTTTGATTATACATTTTAATGGTAAAACACACTCATCCTGTTTTACAACTTCTGTACATTACAGGAGCTCAGTAAAGTTTTTTTTTAAGAAATGATACTATTAAAGGTCAAGTGTGTTTTTCTTTCCCAAGAAAAAAAGAAGTTAGAACTTAATGAATTATTGCTCATTTCCAAGTTTTCTCAACTTTTCTAATGTTTAAAAACAATAGCACCCTTGTAATTCTCTATCAAAACCAAAGCCTACAAAGAGCAAAGATCAAAGAATACCAAATGGAAGAAGTAATATCATGACTAACAATAACTTCTTTTTAACTTTTCAAACATTTCCAATGTAGTAGATTCAGTCAGTTGACACAAGGGAAATACACAATATATAGTAAATACAAAAAAAGTTACTATTTAAGTGAAAAATTAAGTAGAGAAAATGATGAAGAAATGAAGTTATCTATTATACTTTCTACAAAAATTATATCTATAAAACACTTCCTACTACATTTAGGATTTATTGGTATTTCAAATATGCTGTATTAGATATTCTGTGAAGAATGCTTTTAAAGAGGGGAAAGGTCACCTCCTAAAGTCACATTTAGAAAATATAACCTTTCTTGTATTCATTTTACAAGCATTTGGGGGTGGGGAGTAAAAAATAAATATGCTGACCAAAAGTAAAACATTCTTTGGGCTAATATAAAAATCATCAAAGAAAATAAAAAGACTAACATTTAAATTCCATATCTTATAGTTACTTGGTCTTCCTAGTTTTGTATATAAGCCCATTATTTAGCTAAAGAAATTATTTGAAAAGATGAAAGCATATAAAAGCTAATACACATCTAGTCTGCATGTAGAATATTGATTTAGAAATTTTTTTCATTTAGAAAAGGAACACTAGTAGACACTAACAAATTATCAATGAGAATGGTTTTTATACCCATACCCACATCCCATTCTGATCAAAAAGCCCAAGATACCATTACCAGTCATTACATTAAAAAGTGAAAGCATGAAGCAAAAAAGATTCGTCTTACCTTTTTCTGATACAAAAAAAGCAAAGATAATAGATTTTAAAAGCTTGACTATAATAAAGAGATGTTAAGGGGTCTGCAAGTAAGCCAAACTCTGAAATCTTTAAAGCAAATAATATGTATGCATGTGTACGTTCGTGCTAAGTCACTTCAGTCATGTCCAACTCTGTGACCCTATGCACCGTAGCCCACCAGGCTCCTCTGTCCATGGGATTCTCCAGGCAAGAATACTGGAGCGGGTTGCCATTCCCTTCTCCAAGATTAGGTATATAAAATAACTAATCCATATGGCACCAATGAAGTTCAAATCCAGATGATGTCAACGAAAGCTTTATCATGACAGAAATTGGATAATTAACATAATTTAAGATGAAGTTCTCTTAATGATTTATATAGACTAAGGTAAACCTTCAAGGAAATGTGCTCTAAAATATGACAGCTATGTATTTAAATTATGTCAAAAAGTATCTGGACAAATAATACCAACTCTTTATTTAGATATAAAAGCCTATATATACACTTGGCTTTAAAGCACAAATACAAATACTAAATAAGTCCTTACCAACTTCGGAACCTCCGGATGTATAAATTTTGCCTTCTGCAGCACACGCAGCAAGGCTGTCTCGAGGTGTTGGAGGGCCCAGTTTGGAATACCAGCTATCCTTAACGACATTATAACAGTCCATTCGCTTTATAGGGAAAAGCTGGGAGCCACCCAAAATGTAAACTACATTGTCCCAAAACACGCATGCTGCATCTCTTCGTTTTTCAAAGGGGCAGCGGATGTCTGTCCAGCTATAATCCTGTAATAGGAAAGGACAGGAAGCTTTCAATGACGGAAAAATATAACTGAAAAGGAGGAAGCAAAGATACAGTTGAGAACATACAAAACATAAGAATATGTTAGTTTATCAGTAAATATAAGAATGTTGGGCTTGAAACTTATCTAATTTTGTGTGATTTCTTCTTCAGAATGTTGGTTAATTGTGGCAGAAGGCAAGAGGAAGACAGAGATGGCTTTGGGTCTTTTCTGACTCTAAAACTATAATACATTTGCATTCATCACTACCACTCAGTCTTCTATTCCTTCTGTTACTGAGAAAAATAACACAAGAAAATTCTAAAATAAGTAGTTTTGTTAAAGAAAGACTTTTTAAAAAAAGAAATATGTGCAACCCTTCTTTGCCAGATGTATAGTGATGCAAAGAATTAATGGATAATTTGAAGCTTAACTGCCATTAGCCTACTGATGTCTAAAGACAGAAGGCATTTTGTAGACTTCTGAGAGATTTTTTGTAAATATTCATTTGAGTCAGTATAGTCAGCCAGACTCTTAAAGCTGTGATATTTGTGATATACTTGGAGTAATCTGAAAGCTCAAATGTTTCCTTCTCAATGAGAAGAAATGAGTGCCTATCAGCACTTCACAAAAAAAGGATGCTCACAGCACCACCACTTTTTCTTTGAAGCCTGTGCCTGTCTTCTATGAAAATATGTGGGGGAATGCTTGCAAAGTTACAGCTTGTTGGATCCTCCCCCTTTTAAAGCAAGGAAGCTACAGTGTTCTGGATGCATTCTGAAAATGGCTGAAAATAATTATGGTCAGGCCGAAATCCAGACAATTCCCAATCTTATCAAGCAAAGCATGGTGTGATTGATTAATACTGAGTTCCCTTTGGGAAAATCTGACTGATATCTATCATGCTAGCTCATCAAAGCATCATAGGACACAAGAAATGATCTCTTCAGGAAAAAGAGCACCTGATGTAGAATATCTTGGCTCCCAGTAATGATAAACATTCTGCTTCTTAGGTGACCAGAGAAACAGAGCCTTAATCCCTTTTTTATTCTCAAAGTAGGGTCTATTGAGTCCCCATGGGCTACTCAGTGGTATGTTTATTGGTAGGCACACAAAACTGTAAGGTAAACATCATCCTGAAATTTCAGTTATATTCAATGGATTTGAAAAACTGAGCAAGAATATTTTAGAAATTTGTCTCCTTAGGGAAACTGCATAGTACAGAATGGAAAAAAGTAAGCAATAGAATATTCTACAGGGAGCAATATCTCAAAAGCAAACAAAGTTAATCACTTACATATTATGCAAATTACTCACAATTCCTACCTGACCAGGTTGAATAGCAGAGAAATACAATTTTATTAATGATATGTTATATTTAGTGAACCTCAAGTCTTGCCACTCTTACATCCAATTTATCTGATATTAGAAAGTAATATGCAAACGATTCCAAAGATATCTTTAAGAACATGTTTCCAAGCTCTTCCTTAATTTCAGGATGAGAAGGTTGGTCAGACATTCTTTGAAATGGTGTCTAACATTTGCTACTCTTCAAAATAAAAAGAGCTACCCATGCAGATGCTGGAACTAAGAAAACAAAAATGCTACTTCTTTTAGCTCAATGAACTTACATAGACACAAGGACATGAGGTTCAGAAGAGTGAAGTAATTTGAAAGAGCTTGGTAACAATAATTCTAACCTTCCAGTACTACTCAAGGAGCTGAGTAGGGAATGGATGATTATTAAGTCATACAGGGCTAGGTTATGCTTATTACTCAAGAATTAAAAGAAATTGCTCTCTCAGAACTCTTAAGTCCAAGGGAACTGATTAGCTAGTGTGTATGCAGTGTGTGTGTGTGAGACACAGGAATAGGCACATGCTTCTATCTACTTGCAATTTGGGCTCTGATTTCTCTAGAAGTCCTCAAAGTTTTTAAATCTTTTCTGACTCTTCCACTATACATGTTAAACACTATGCTTGATAAATATTAGCCATATATAATATTCTGCCTAATAGTTCATCTTCTAGGCAGATAAGTGAAATGATCTTTCTTTGCAAGAATTTCTACCTAGAATGAAAAATAAGACTTCATTTCACATAAACAGTAATGTTTCATACTTGGGCTCATTATATGTATCTGTCAAGTGTTAAATGCACCTGTATCATCTGGCTTAGATTGTATGCAGGGGAGTTTAGGGTATTTTTTCATGTGCATGTATGGGCCAAGCTCCCTTGGAAATATGCCCAATTCCTTCAATCTACACTTCATCCAAAATAGAGAATGTGATTTAACGTCTGCCCTTTAATAAGTTATATACTGTCTAGGAGATGTGCATAGTTGAAGAAGCAAGCAGAGAGGGGAAAACAACAGATGGGAAGTCAGACCTGTCAGCTTAGTGGATATGAGTGCCAGGTCTTATTCCACTGACGGGACCACTCCCAATCCTGTAGGTGGAGGAATTACTTATGGCTGTCTGCACACATGGACTATGGGCAAGGTAAAAGCACATGGAGCTTTCATGTTAGCAACAGATGGATGAATAGCACTAGAGCCACACTGTATATGTGTGAGCAGGAAATTGTTACCCTAAAAATATAATTTAATTCAGTTAAGTTTTATTATCCATTCCAGGCAAAGTTGGCTTAACTCAACATACAGAATACTAAGATCATGGCATCCGGTCCCATCACTTAATGGCAAACAGATGGGGAAATAATGGAAACAGTGACAGACTTTATTTTGGGGGGCGGCAAAATCACTGCAGATGGTGACTGCAGCCATGAATTAAAAGATGCTTGCTCCTTGGAAGAAAAGTTATGACCAACCTAGATAGCATATTCAAAAGCAGGGACATTAATTTGACAACAAAGATCTGTCTAGTCAAAGCTATGGTTTTTCAGTAGTCATGTATGGATGTGAGAGTTGGACTATAAAGAAAGCTGAGTGCCGAAGAATTGATGCCTTTGAACTGTGGTATTAAAGAAGACTCTTGAGAGTCCCTTGGACTACAAGGAGATCCAACCAGTCCATCCTAAAGGAATTCAGTCCTGAATATTCATTGGAAGGACTGATGTTGAAGCTGAAACTCCAATACTTTGGCCACCTGATACGAGGAACTGACTCACTGGAAAAGACCCCGATGCTGGGAAAGATTGAAGGCAGGAGGAGAAGGCAATGACGGAGGATGAGATGGTTGGATGGCATCACCGACTCAATAGACATGAGTTTGAATAAGCTCCGGGAGTTGGTGATGGACAGGGAAGCCTGGCGTGCTGCAGTCCATGGGGTTGTAAAGAGTTGGACACAACTGAGTGACTGAACTGAACTAGGCAAGGTTCTATGCTTAGCTGCTGAGAAGATATGAAAATGAGAAAACTGGAAAGTCTAGAAAAAACACAGGTAGAAGGATTTAAGTTTTGAAAAATCACCTATGCATGCATCCCCACATACTATAGAGACACACCCAAGTATAAAGTCCTATCTTTCCCAGTCCCAGTCAACCTTTCTTGCCTCTGCTGTGATACATCACATTCTAGACTTTTTTCAGGATCAAGACTTTTTTTTTGCAAGCTTCTTTGATTTCCTTTTTCTGAATTCCTACCACACTGAAGTCTGGAGTTGACGACAGAGCGCTTCATTACATCTTGTGTAATTTTTCAGCTATAGGACACTGCTACAGGAAGTGAAAAGCCTCCTGAGTTGATAGGAAGCAGTATTTTTCTTCAAATGCCTTAAGGCAAAAATATCAGCCTGATATTTTCCTTAAGAGAAAAGTCTGATTTTATATAATCTGCATTCTGAAAACACATGAATCCTCAAATAATAGAAACACTACACATGTAAATTTTAATAAGCAAAATATGAAAAAAACTTTTTAAAAATAAAGACTTGAGAACTTTATTTATCATTTTGAGAGAAAATCAAGCAAAACTAGGGGAGAAAGGAGGTTTATGCCAGATGCCACAGCATTCCTAGACATAGTTTCATGAAAAGTACACCTATATCTAAATTCCTTTTTTAAAGGAAAAAGAATCCATTCAGTTAATATTTTGTATGCTTTTGCTTTTTATGAAAAAATTTAACAATTCAGATATATTCATACTTAGGATTAAATATATTCTTTTCTTTCTATCTAAACTCTATCAGTAAGTTCCCCTCAAAGTTCCAAGAAGCTTGCTGGACAAATGCATCCCAGAGGGATCTCTTCTTTTCAGACCACCACTGCTATCATTACCTATTTTGTACTGAGAGAGTTAATTCTGAGGTAGGTTGATAAGGAGTCTGGGGCCCTCCTTATACAAATGTTTTATTTTTCTACATTCCTTCACCTTAATCACATAAGATGGGTTTTTTTATTAAGATCTGAGTTATTATGGCAACAATCTATTTTGCCTAAGACCAACTTTATTCAAGCCCAGAACTAATGATTACACAACAACTCACTTTGCTCAGTGGTATGTTTTTCCTTAAGCTCTGTACTAATGATTATATTCTTTGGAACTCTGCATTCAAATGGGTCTATCTTTCCTTTTCTCCTTTGCCTTTCACTTCTCTTCTTTTCACAGCTATTTGTAAGGCCTCCTCAGACAAACATTTTGCCTTTTTGCATTTCTTTTTCTTAGGGATGGTCTTGATCCCTGCCTCCTGTAGTGTTCATCCATAATTCTTCAGGCACTCTGTCTATCAGATCTAATCCCTTGAATCTATTTTTTACTTCCACTGTATAATCATAAGGGATTTGATTTAGGTCATACCTGAATGGTCTAGTGGTTTTCCCTACTTTCTTCAATTGAAGTCTGAATTTGGCAATAAGGACCTCATGATCTGAGCCACAGTCAGCTCCCAGTTTTGTTTTTGCTGACTATATAGAGCTTCTCCATCTTTGGCTGCAAAGAATGTAGTCAGTCTGCTTTCCATATTGACCATCTGGTGATGTCCATGTGTAGAGTCTTCTCTTATGTTGTTGGAAGAGGGTTTTTGCAAACTCTATTAGCCTTTGTCCTGCTTCATTTTGTACTCCAAGGCCAAATTATAGCAAGAATAGAAAGGAGAGATAAGAAAGTATTCCTGAGTGATCAATGCAAAGAAATAAGGAAAACAATAGAATGGGAAAGACTAGAGATCTCTTCAAGAAAATTAGAGATACCAAGGGAATATTTCATGCAAAGATGTGCACAATAAAGGACAGAAATTGTATGGAACTAACAGAAGCAGAAGATATTAAGAGGTGGCAAGAATACACAGAAGAACTATATTTAAAAGATCTTCACGACTCAAATAATGACGATGGTGTGATCACTCACCTAGAGCCAGACATCCTGGAATGCGAAGTCAAGTGGGCATTAGGAAGCATCACTATGAACAAAGCTAGTGGAGGTGATGGAATTCCAGTTGAGCTATTTCAAATCCTAAAAATTGATGCCATGAAAGCACTGCACTCATTATGCCAGCAAATGTGGAAAACTCAGTAGTGGCCACAGGACTGAAAAAGGTCAGTTTTCATTCCAATCCCAAAGAAAGGCAATGCCAAAGAATGCTCAAACTACCACACCATTGCACTCATCTCACAGACTAGCAAAGTAATGCTCAAAATCCTCCAGGCCAGGCTTCAACAGTACATGAACTGTGAATTCCAGATGTTCAAGCTAGATTTAGAAAAGGCAGAGNCAAACAGGTACCTGTCTCTTATACACATCTAGATGTGTATAAGAGACAGGACTAGCAAAGTAATGCTCAAAATCCTCCAGGCCAGGCTTCAACAGTACATGAACTGTGAATTCCAGATGTTCAAGCTAGATTTAGAAAAGGCAGAGGAACCAGAGATCAATTGCCAACATCTGTTGGATCATCAAAAAAGCAAGAGAGTTCCAAAAAAACATCTACTTCTGCTTTTTGGACTATGTCAAAGCTTTTGACTGTGTGGATCACAACAAACTGTGGGAAATTCTTCAAGAGATGGGAATACCAGACCACCTGACCTGCCTCTTGAGAAATCTGTATGCAGGTCAGGAAGCAACAGTTAGAACTGGACATGGAACAGACTGGTTCCAAATCGGGAAAGGAGTATGTCAACCCTGTATATTGTCACCCTGCTTATTTAACTTCTATGCAGAGTACATCATGAGAAACGCTGGGCTGGATGAAGCACAAGCCGGAATCAAGATTGCTGGAAGAAATATCAATAACCTCAGAAATGCACAATGGAAACAGTGACAGACTTTATTTTGGGGGGGCGGCAAAAATCACTGCAGATGGTGACTGCAGCCATGAAATTAAAAGATGCTTGCTCCCTGGAAGGAAAGCTATGACCAACCGAGATAGCATATTAAAAAGCAGAGACATTACTTTGACAACAAAGGTCCATCTAGTCAAAGCTATGGTTTTCCAGTAGTCACGTACAGATGTGAAAGTTGGACTACAAAGAAAGCTGAGTGCCGAAGAATTGATGCTTTTGAACTGTGGTGTTAGAGAAGACTCTTGAGAGTCCCTTGGACTGCAAGGAAATTCAACCAGTTCTAAAGGAAATCAGTCCTGAATATTCATTGGAAGGACTGATTTTGAAGCTGAAACTCCAATACTTTGGCCACCTGATAAGAAGAACTGACTCACTGGAAAAGACCCTGATGCTGGGAAAGATTGAAGGCAGGAGGAGAAGGGGACAACAGAGGATAGATGGTTGGATGGCAATACTGACTCAATGGACATGAGTTTGAGTAAACTCTGGGAGTTGGTGATGTACCGAGAAGCCTGGTGTGCTGCAGTCCATGGGGTCACAAAGAGTGGGACACTGAGCTGAACTGAACTGAATGATTATATAACAACAGTGTATCTTGCTCGAGGACAGTTTCTCCTTCTTACCAGGAACCTTCTGACCAATCAGGTTATTTTAAGACTTATGTTGTAGAAGTGGGCCTGGTATGATCTTTTTATTGTTACCAGTTAAAGAAGTATATACAGTCTTGATAAGACTGAGTGGGACACTCTGCCTCCTTCTGATGTCTATATCAGAAGCTTTCTCTATCCCTTTTTCACTGTCATAAAACTCTGCTACACAAAAGCTCTGAGTGATCAAGCCTTGTCTCTGGTCCAGAAGCTAAATTCTCTTCTTCAGAGATGATGAATCTGACACAGTTCAAGGTAAGCTATCAGTATCACGACTTTTAACTGGTTACATTCAGTGGCTGCTTCACTGACTGCAGCCTCCGTCTTCTCTAACTGCTTCAAGGTTGTGTACACCTCATACACTTTGAGTTTGAGGGACAGGACTGTGATATATATCCTTCACAATCCCCGCTGCTGCCCAACCCCAAAATTTCAAATTCTGGTTAAAATGCACTTTACAACCAGCCAACTGTACAATACGCTGTCATACAATCTCTTGTCATTTATAACAAGTTAATTATCTCTTATACTGATTACCAATTTTCAAAGAAAATCATCACAAGAAACCTATCTGAGCACGATTTAATCCTTCCAGAATAATAGTTCTTACTGTGCCTTGGGATCATCATATGAACAATTACCAAAGGTAGCCAATAGTAATTTCCAAGTGACATGATATAGTAATAGTGATAATTTCTTTCACTCCCAGTTGGTTTTCTTCAGCCTGACTCTTGCCCCCCTAGCATTGCATTTATGTACCCACTACCCTTTAGCTAATTCCAGGATGACTAGAATCCTTCGAAACACCACATAGATTTATCTTTCCTAGTCTCCTTATCCTTTCCCACCTAGGGCCCTCAATCAAATGCCTACAACTTTGTTTCTGTCTTCTCTCAGTCTTTTAAGGGGACTCATCTGTTAATTGGTAATAATTATGGCTGACTGTGGCTTATGAGAGTGACTCTGAAGTCATCCCTCCCATGGTGAGTTGTATTTTCAAAGTTTCTTGTGCAGACACAGTGATTAAACACAAAACGAACTGATCCCTGAAGCGGGGAACTTCAGATACCACACCTATGTGGGGTACAAGGGCTGTGAGGCTGACTTTAGAACAAAACTACAAAAGTGTGTTATGGAGATGCTTGATAAGAAAAAAAAAAGAGGCTATCAATATTCCTATTTTGGAAAACATTCTAGGAAGGCACTCTACTGAGAATTTACCTCAGAATGTGTTCCAATCTCTTCTATCTGAACTTGAGGACCACCAAACTGCCTGCAAACAATCAGGTATGAGAAATACCTAGTGCATAAGCTGCAAAGAATACTGGTTTTACCACTGTTACCTATTATACTGACAACTAAGAATGTTTAAAGGACACCAATGTTGACCCATACTTGTATTCCAGCAATGTCAGTCCCTGGGGGATACAGCTATGGGTCCAACCCTCCTGGGATTACTGCTGTCCTTTGTGGAGATTCTGTTCTGACAGATGCTCCTGATCATTTCAGCAGCACTCCCTCTTGGACTTCAGTACACTATTTGTACAACACCCTGCTGGTGACAAACACCACTGATGCACTCTTACAAAAACTTCTCTAATTTTTTAATGTAATAACATTTTCCTATAAGGTTTATACTACTTTTATGCACAAGTCTTTTAAAATCATATGCAACATATAATCGCTAAGTTCCACCTTGATGATAGTGTAGGACTGTCTCCGTACACATTGGGCCCAGACACTAAGCTCAGTGATGAGTCTACTTCAGACCTGTGAGCAGGAAAAGGTACTTAGAGGCAATTTTCTGGTGGTCCAGTGTTAGGACTCTGTTCTCTCATTGCCGAGGGTCCTGGTAGGGGAACTAAAAGCCCCAAAAGCTGTGTAGTGAAGCCAAAAGAAAAAGATACTCAGCATAAACCTTTTGAATCTGATGGTTCTGTAAAACATGGCACCATTGGTTTTCTGCCTTTGCAACCAGGACTGGTCCTCACTGTGTTGTTCTTACTCCTTGTCTGGTTTTAGCAGGGTATATGCAGAATCCCTTTTTCTCTGAGGCAAAGTCTCCTATTTCTCCACCATGTGAGAGTGGTAAGTCAAGACCCCTACAAGGTTTAAGCCCTCAAAACTTATCATTTCACTGACAGGAATAGTCCAAATAATCTGGTCAATTAAGTCAACTTTTATTTTGGCATCAGTATTATAAAACATTCCCATGCTACAATTGAGAACACAAATTCTGAAAACAGAGCACTGGATTCAGACAAATAACTCTTCAGTAATCATTAAACACTTGATAAATATCAACAGGGACAGTGGGGAAGGGGAAGAGGAGACTCAGCAGAATTCATGAAAGGACGACAAGAACAGTATCATTTCAATTCAATATAGCAACCCAAGATTTCTACTACTTTCTCTACTTATCTATTAGAAAAAATATTCATTTTTTCTTATCATCTTTCAATCAGCAATTAATATAAATATTTGCTACTTCTCATGAGTGATATCCAAGGAATATCTAAAGACAACACTTTATAGGGATACTGCTTAATTCTAGATAATTCAATTAAGTAGTACTGCTTAAATTGTATCTTTGAAGGAGATCAATTCAGTCAAAATAATCATTTGGGACAGGTATAGGACACATATCAATGGGTTCCATTAATGATAGCTAAAACCATTTTAACATCTCTGAAAATATTAAATTCAAGAATTTTAAAACAATTCCTATACAGTATTTATTATTAAGCAGTCTACTTGAAATGGAAAATGAAATAATGTTCACTTTGGAGATTCAAGGTAAATAATAACTTATAGAGAAATCTGAAATGGAAAATGAAATAATGTTCACTTTGAGGATTTAAGGTAAATAATAACTTATAGAGAAATCAGCCTCCTGACTTTAAATATTAGAGATAATAAAGACAATCAACTTATATTAAATAAGAGTAAATGGTGAAAATTTTTAAGATGTAGTTTTAGCAAAAAGAAAGGAGAGGGTGGAACTTCCAACAGAAATATTTAATAAATATTATAATGGGGTGCTAATAGTGTTAACATTAGGAAATGAGTAATAATTGATGGAATAAGAATGTTTTTATTGGTAGTTATATCCCCAGTTATTTAAATTTTTCCACTGTAAGTCTAAGAACTTGTGATTGAGTATACAGAAGAGCACCAAGTATGTGCCATTTGTAAGAGCAAAGCAAGACATCAAATGAGATTTCTGAAGTTACAGTCTCATTTCCAGGCTTGTGCAGCACACTCATCTTTTTTCAACTGTTCAATAAAAAAAAAAACAAATCAAGGAAATTGTTACAACTACAGGCTAGAAACAAGTGCTAGTAGTCATTCCATATTTGCCTTACTCTAAAAACAATGCTGTCTCCCAAGTGAAATCAGTATTCTCCTTGTACCTCTGTACATCAAAACAGACATCTACTAAAAGATAAAGTATTTACCAAAACATACTTTAATTGCATTTTTAACTGTCAAAATCGACACCAAAGTTAGGAGGGGTGTAACTATCATCAACACCTGAAAGCTGTGGTCATAGAATTACAATTTAAGCTCCTGTGACTTCAGATTTTTCTTGGGGGAGAAAAAGAACTGATAAGTTTCCTGCTCCTTACTCAGAAGGATCCTGAAAAATTAAAAAACAATGAAATTAAATAGCCACTGAAATGTCAACAGTCTTAACATTACCTAGTATGAAATAGATGTGTAGGTGTGCCTGTTAAGCACACTGACATTGTGCTTACTGCACTGTGTTGCACAGGCCATCAAGCTTTATGGTACCTGCCATTCACTCAGTCTTCTACTAAGGAAGGAAACTAGATGTCTTCAGTTAAAAAAAAAAATCAGCCTATATTCTGACTAGATAGATATATGACCCAAAAGCCAGTCACAAGGACAGTCCAAATATGATGATATTTAACCAATCTAACCTGCCACTCCTTCCCTGGAAGTCTTTTTGGCATCTGGCGGCATATATCTTCTGTGGGTTATATGAGTCACCACCATTATGGCAGAAAGTGAAGAAGAACTAAAGAGCCTCTTGATGAAAGTGAAAGAGGGAGTGAAAAAGCTGGTTTAAAATTCAACATTCAAAAAACCAAGATCATGGCATCTGGTCCCATCACTTCATGGAAAATAGATGGGGAAACAATGGAAACAGTGACAGACTATTTTGGGGGACAGCAAAATCACTGCAGCTGGTGACTTCAGCAATGAAATTAAAAGATGCTTGCTCCTTGGAAGCAAAGCTATGACCAACCTAGACAGCATACTGAAAAGCAGAGACATTACTTTGCCGACAAGGATCCATCTAGTCAAAGCTATGGTTTTTCCAGTAGTCATGTATGGATGTGAGAGTTGGACTATAAAGAAAGCTGCGCACCAAAGAACTGATGCTTTTGAAATGTGTTGGAGAAGACTCTTGAGAGTCCCTTGGATTGCAAGGAGATCCAACCAGTCCATCCTAAAGGAAATCAGTCCTGAGTATTCATGGGAAGGACTGATGCTGAAGATGAAACTCCAATACTTTGGCCACCTGATGCAAAGAACCGACTCATTGGAAAAGACCCTGATGCTGGGAAAGACTGAAAGTGGGAGGAGAAGGGGTGACAGAGGATGAGATGGTTAGATGGCATCACTGACTCAAAGAACATGAGTTTGAGCACGCTCCAGGAGTTGGTGGACAGGGAAGCCTGGCGTGCTGCAGTCCATGGCGTCGCAAAGAGTCAGACATGACTGAGCAGCTGAACTGACTGGTGACTCTTGATTGTTGCATCAGGGCCAGGTTGCGGTCTCCTCACTGGACCAGACTGAAGCAATCACTAAAACTTGGTTTATAGCTTACACTCTGGCTAGTGTGTATTTGTTACTATCTACCCAAGATCATTAGATGGAATTTCTCTTCAACTGACAGAGAAGATAGTTATTTCATAGTCTGACTTCAAGATCTCTAGACTCTATGCTATAATTTCAGCTGCAGGAGCCCTGATCTATCTCACCTTGCCAAAGGTCTCCTATGTGGATGCCTATAACACTGATCAGTTCTGGAAACAGAAATGAACAGAAATTAGAAGGGATCCCACATGTCTTGGAAAGACAAGTGTTTCCCAAAACAAAAGTTATCATCAAGTATGGTGCTGCTCACAACAGGTTCCTAGATGTCCACAGGTCTGCAGCAGCGGTTGGCAAACTACAGGCTAAATCCAACCAACTGACTGCTTCAGTAAATAAAGTTTGACTGGAATGCAGCCATGCCCATTTTTTTATGTATTATTTATGGCTGCTTTCCGGCTACAGCATCAGGTTGAGCAGTTAGAGCAAAGAATATGTAGACTATAAAACTGCAAGTGTTTATTATCTCTTTTAGAAAAAGTTAGCCAAGCCCTGATCTACATCATCTTGGTATAACCCCTTGGAAATGAAGGACAGCTTGTTGCCCCAGGCATCTTCTAACACTTTACAGATGACACATATCCTGTGTTTGGGTGTCCTACATTTACGCTCTAACTGGGCAAACCAAAAAGCTGCCAGTTGTGAGCAAAACCTGGAGCAGCTTTCTAAGTAGGACAGGTGACAGAAGTACAGCTCAGCTGCTCAGGCTAGCCTGTGACCCTAGGGCATTGAGTTGCTGCTTATAACTTGAGGCATGTCCCAATATGACCACAGAACACACCCCTGGGATTCTAGAGCAGAGCCAACCTACTTTAGGCAGGTACCATTTTTTCAGGAAATAGCTACTGGCTGGCCACTAGGGTCTGACTGACAGCAAATGTGTGACACCAAGGGAAACCAGGTGAGCATATTGTTAACCCGTTTTGAATAGTGTTACCTGACCTACCACATCACCAATGGCATGGTTTCAATCCATGATCTAGTATTTAGACACAGAACTGGGCTTTTGGAGGTCTCAAAGGCACAGAACATCCAAATGGGATAATCAAACCCTTCCTCAGTAGGCTTCTCCCTCACCCAGGGTTATGTCTTCTTGGAGGTAGTCTTTCCACATCAGCTGACAAATTTGAGACCTGAGCTTGGTTCATCTGTGATAGTACTAGCCAAAAGTACTAGCTTAAGCATTACGGTCCCTTCAGGAATGGCACTAAGGCATAATACAGAAAAGACATATCCTGATATGGCAGATTTACAAGCAGTTCCTTTAATTGTTCAGTATGTCATTCAGTAGAGGAAGCCTCAGGTCAGTTTTTTATCAACTGTCAGACAGTGACTAATGGTTTACCCAGATGGTTATACCTGAAATAAGCAAAAATGAAAAAAATGCTGACAAGGAGATTTGAAAAAGGATAATGTAGAAGCCCGCCCCACCCCCTTCTCCCAAAAGGAAACAAGTTTGAGTCCCACATGAATTCTTACTGGAGTTAATTCTTACCCACAGCTGCAGCAAAGTCTTAGTAATCATGTAGTTAGGACTGTGTCTGCATCTTTCCTTCCCAGTGTGATGCTTGCTCAATGGGCTTATGAGTGACTACAGTGCAGTGATAGATGCATGCATTATCTACATAAGTCAGTGGCTACAGAAGTTAATGAACCTTTATGAGAATGAATACATGTATATGTATGGCTGAGTCCTTTTGCTGTTCACCTGAAAATGTCACAACATTGTTAATCGGCTATACTCCAATATAAAATAAAAAGTTTAAAAACAACAACAACAAAAAAAAACAGCTAATGGCCCTTCCTTACCTGAGGCCTATGTGGCTATCCACTATTGGCTAGCACCCACTTTGTGGGCAATACTGACCGACTCTAAGAAGCTGATTTGTTATCATACCTTGAGGGAACCAGTTAGTTACCTAATGCCATACTAACTACACTGGAACCATCCCATTATTGAAGGGACAAAGCTCCATCCTCATTGGAATTGATATTTATTCTGGATTTGGACTGGCCCATGCTGTCTTTTGCACTCTTGACAACACTACCCTATGTGTATCACCACTATCGTATTATATAGAAAGCCTCCAAGGACCCACTTCTCAGAGAAAGTAATATCAGAAGTATCCTGATGTAAAAAGGATGCTCTGGACTCATCCAGGTATCTATCATCAACAAAAAATGGGCCTATAAGATGATGAAAGAGACTGTTAAGTGCTGAGACTCAACATCAGTTATGGGTACCATTTTGCAAGGTCAGGTGCTATCTTTCTAGGATTATGGTATGTGTTCTGCTTGGCCAGTATATATAGCAATAGCAAAATATAGTATTATCTCTCCAACAGCCAAAAGTCACGGGTCTAAGAAACAAGAGATAGAAATATGAATGGACTTTCTCATAATCTATTTTTAAAAATTGTGTTCCTAGACCTGTGACTCAAACTCTGCTGCCCAAATGGCATAATGTAAAACACATTAAAATTGGTAATAATATCTAGATGGTTGGACTAAAGGTAATTTTATCTTTTTCCTCATGATGGTCTAGATTTTTCACATTTTCTAGAAAGACTGTATTATTTTATATTCAAACATAATTACTAAAGGGGAAAATAAAACCCCATAGCTCCAGAAGCAGATTTTCATTGAAAATGGCACATAAGTAAAGCAAGGAGTTGAGATGAATGCAAGGAGTTCCTAACAAATTAGAAGAACTGCTTTCCCTTTTTGATAATGGTTACTATGTAGCACTCCAGAGCAGTCACAGAGACATTTGAAATCTGACTAAGCCTCAGTTTCCTTATTTGTAAAATGAGATATAACTATGTATCTCATAAGGTCTATGAAAGAACACCATAAATTATAACATCTCTGAGTCATTACTATTGGTGGTAGGGGCCAGTCTATCTGCTCAGTGCTTTTAGAAACAAAAACAAGGATAAAAGTTAGTTACCTTTGGGTTAAAATATCTACAAGACTGTGGTTGGGAGCCTCCAAACAGGGCTATGCGGTAGTCATGTTTCTTCCTTCTGGGCCTTGTGCCTTCTACCAGTTCTTCTCGATCCTCTGGAGAAAGGAGATGATACCTCATCCCACCTGTAGAAAAATACATGACAACTCTTCAAGAACTTCGGGCACTTTAATACTTACTTTGAAAAGGAAACAAACAAAGCAGTGCTCTTATTTCTGTAACCGTTTTTTTTTTCTTCTATCATCTCTCTAACATTTATGGAAAGAGTGAGGGGGAATGAGGCAGGAGAAATGTATAATAATCTGAGTGCTAATCAATTTATCATTCTCCATCATCACTATTAATGTTAAGATTGTCCTACCCACTTAGTAAATATCAGTGAATCATCTGGCTTTTCAAGCAACAGCAGCCATAATATTAATTATTGAAATTCAGATCTCCTAACCCAGCAGTTCTCAATCTTCACTGTACATTAGAGTCACCTGGAAAATCTCAGAAACTATCACTGGGGCCTACCTCAGCACAGTTAAATCGAAACCTCTGGTGGAAGGGTGGAGGCACTGGTACTGCCCCTTATATGTAGTTAAAAGAGCAGCAACTTCATTATCTGGGAACTTGTTAGAAATACTGAATCCCAGAGATACTGAATTAGAATCTGCATATTTAACAAAATCCGAAAGTAACTCAGATGCACATAAAACTTGGAGAAGTAATTACTGCTTAGATGATCCTAAAATGCAATGAGTATTCATAACTGCTGTGATCTAAAATCTTTCTTTCAGCAATTACTTAATTTTGCCAAGTCAAGGGACACACAACAATTAAAAACTTTTAAGATGTCATTTCAAATCAGTGTGGGAAAAGTAGATTATTCAATAAATGATGATAGACAGTGATATAAAGAAAATACCCAACTTCATAATTTAAAGCAAACCCAAATCAATAGAATATTTTTAAATGTTTTTTTTTTTTAAACCTTATAAATGAACTAAAAGAAAAACAGGAAAAGTTTAAAAAAAAAAAGTAGGCCCAGAATGAGGAAGCCTGAAAGTGAAAGTGAAGCCACTCAATCGTGTCTGAGTCTTTGCAACCCCACGGACTGTAACCTACAAGGCTCTTCCGTCCATGGGATTTTCCAGGCAAGAGTACTGGAGTGGGTTGCCACTGCCTTCTCCAGGGGATCTTCCCAACCCAGGGATTGAACCCAGGTCTCCTGCATTGCAGGCAGATGCTTTACCGTCTGAGCTACCAAGGAAGCCTGAGAAAAAGACAAATAACACAGAAGTTAAAAAAAAAAAAAATTAGAACTACATAAAATTTTAAGTTAAATTATTTCATAGCAAAAAGAAAAAACAAAAAATCAAAAGACAATGACAGGATTTCCCTGGTGGTCCAGTGGCTAAGACTACACTCCCAATGCAGAGGGACCAGGTTTGATTCCTCATCTGGGAACTACATCCCACATGCAGCAACTAAGACCCAGTGCAGTCAAAAAAATAAGTAAATGTTAAAAGAAAAAGGCAATGACAAACTAGAAAAGAATTTATAAATCATATAAAAGACATATAAAAGATACTCAATAATATTAAGATGATCAAATAACAGAAAGTCAGATCATGTATCTGAACAAAGTTCATAGAAAAAGAACTAATTACAAGTAACTCTGAAACATGTGAAAAGATGCTCATGTGCTCTAGTCAGAGAAATACACATTAAAATCAAACTTTCTCATACATCAGACTGCACAAGATCAAACTATCTGGAACACGGGGTATGATAAAGGAAGCAGCATTCTCCTACACTGCTGGTGGAGACATGGATGAGTGCAAATTATCTGTGAAATTATTATTTCATACCTTTTAGCCAGCAATTGCCCCCTTTAGGATTTTATCAACCTAAAGTTCACTGTCAGAGAAGTGGTTAAAAATTATGGTTATCCACACAATAGAATACTAAACATGGTTATTGAGAGGAACAAGGAAGGGTAATATGTACACATAGGATGCATTCCAAGAAATAATGTGGAATGAAAAAAAGCAAGATGGGAAAATTCCCTGGTTGGGTAACCAAGATCCCACAAGCTGACAGGAAGGAAGGCAAGGGAGAAAGACATAGAAGAGTACACAGAGTGTGACATGATTTATTTTAAAAATTTATATCTTTATTTATATATATTTATATATAATTTATACAAGCATTTGTTAATAAATGACTGTGTATGCACAGACTCAAGACTTCTTTTAGAAGGAATACAAGATAATAATGGTTACCTCCAGTGAGACTTTTCACTATCTACCCTTGAACTGTGTATGATGTACAGTATCACTGGTCCAAAAATAAAATAATGCAAGCAATTTTCAATGCATGCAGAAAACACTTCTGTTCATGATGCTGTGTTGGGCTTTTATAAGAGGAATATAGAGAGAAGACAGTTTTGGATAACAGGTTGTGAATGAATGAAAATCAGTATCAATATTTCTAGCATTTCTTTCCACTTTAGAGCATTAGTAGATCCACTGTGCATTAGAACAGCTGGCACACTCAGCAGCCAAGGCTCAGATGCCTACTCTCAGTCAGGGGTCAGCAAACCTTCTCCAGAGGGCCAGACAGCAAATATTCTGGGCTCTGTAAGTCACATTTGGTTTCTTATTAGTAGATCCACTGTGCGTTAGAACAGCTGGCACACTCAGCAGCCAAGGCTCAGATGCCTACTCTCAGTCAGGGGTCAGCAAACCTTCTCCAGAGGGCCAGACAGCAAATATTCTGGGCTCTGTAAGTCACATTTGGTTTCTGTCATATATTTTTTATTTGTTTTTCCACAATCCTTTACAACTGTAAAAAACCACTTTTCCTCATCCCCTCCTCTCCCACTCTAGGTGTAAGACTATAGTTCTTAAAAGTGTAGCTCCCTGACCAGCAGCATCACTTGGAAACTTGTTAGAAATCCCAATTATTGAACACTACCCCAGAACAGATCTGGTGGGGTTTGAGAGCCACTGCTCTAGGAGGGCTCCACACAGGGTGGGTGTGTCCTGTGCAATCTATGAACACAATTCTCCCAACAAGAGAACGCAGGCAGTGGGGAAGGTTCCAGGCAACAAGCCATGGGTGCAAGTGGCCGACTGTGGCCAACTGTGTCCACCCCTGGAGGAAGCACAGGCTGTGGCTCCTTCACTGATGGGTTGTTTCTCTCCCAGGACAGGGCTGAGGACAAGCTCTCTGGGACCTTTCCCTGAGAAGCACCATGCTCCTTAGGCTTATTCCTTTGGGAGTTAATGCTTTGAGAGGCAGGTACTGTCATTTGAAGATTCTGAGTAAGAACTTGGTCTGACCCTTTGTGGTGACTTTGACTATGATCTTCATTTTAGGACTCATTTTCTTTTAGTTGTAAATTCTCTCAGTTTAGTTTCATTCTATATTCCTATCATCTTTTCTATCTTTCTTCTACTCTCAGAAGGCAGCCTCTAGGTCAGATGGTAGGAAGGTAACAGTCGGAGGAAGGGAGGCCTTCTCTACACTGAGCTTTATTCAGGCTTCAAAGCTGCGTGTGCCTAGTCAAGGAATTTTAGAACTGTTCTTTATTAGAACAAGCCAAAACAAAGAAAAAAAGAAAATGTAACAGATTCCTGCTCAAGAGCCTAACCCCACACTTGGCTGGATTTCTGGAATAATCCCAATATTCTAAGTCAATTCAGAATTCACGTAAGAACTAAACACTGTACTTCATTTAGACTGGCTAATTTATCTTCAATAGCTTACTCCATGTGTGGATAAACAGATGCAGGTCTCCACCCAGTGAAACCAGAAATATGACACAGTATGCAAATAGGGGTATAACAAAAAATCCGATATTAACACATATGAAATCCACATAATGAAAGCACTAATCTAAAGGCATCTTCTTGGTCTTGATTTTCTTTCACCTCCCTGTACTTAAAGAAACTAGGTACTACCTATAATCTACTTCTTTAAATTCCCTACACCTTGATTTTAAAGATAGCAGCCTGGGTGAACTCTCCTTTTCCAGTTCTTTTCCTATCACCCCTTAAGGGATATGTTCTTGATTCATACCCTTTTTTCCCCTCAACACCTTAACTGGAACCAAAAGATATTATACCATGCACTGTTTTATGCTATTGCCACTCACGAAAAATGTTTATTAGATATTCATCTAAGATATTTTTAGTAAATATAGGGCATTCCACTGTATGGATATATCATAATACTTTCCCAAACTAGGGGACAGTATTGGGTCAACTTACCCTAAAACCATAATATTATTAACTAGTAGCCATGTGATAAGTCTAACAGAAATTTTACTTTACTTCAAAATCAAGGGACTATTTAATAATCAGGTGAGTGCCTAAAGCCTGTGCTCTGCAACAAGAGATGCCACCACAATGAGAAGCCCATGTGCTGCAACTAGAGTAGTCCTCGTTCATCACACTCTGCAGAAAGCCTGCACACAGCAATGAAGACACAGCTCAGCCAACAAGAAAAGAGACAGGTGAAAGAAGAAACAGTGAACGGGAATACAGACGCGAAGAAATCACCCCAAGTGCAACGAAAAGCTTAGAAATTATGGAGTGGAGAACTGACAACACCTTTTTAATTAAAATTCCCGAGGAAGTTGACACTATTGAAAGAGAAAATGGCTGAGAATTTCCCAAACTTGATGAAAAACATGGATTCCTCAGACTCGGGAAAATGAACAAACACTGCGCAGGATAAACACAAACAAATGTCCAGCTATACTTGATGCTGAACATCAAAACCAACAGAAACCCTTTAAAAAGCCACAGGCAAAAAATTCACGTTGTATACAAAGAATGACAACTACACTGGCAGGAGACATCAGTAGTGACGATGGAGGTGGGGTGGAATACCTCCAAAGTATTGAGAGAAAATATGTTCAACCTAGAACTGCATGCCCAGTTCACCTTTAAGAATAGAATAAAGGAAAAAAAAAGATTTTTATATAACTAGTAACTGAAGCAGTTTAAAATCATTCACTGTCAATGTATGAACTTTATAAAGGATGCTTTTCAAGAATACAGGGAGAAGGTCTAAGATACAAGAAGAAATGGTATGCAAAGAGATTGACAAATATGGATAAATTTAAATACTATTAAAAAATAATTAAGTCCCATTTGAAAAGTTAAAAAAACCCACTAGAATACTGAACAAAAAACATTTAGTGTTTGCATTATTCTTTTTTATAGATTTAGATACAGCTTAAATACACATAAATTTTAAAATAGCATTATAGCAATATTTGTCAAAATCCTCAAACTCTCAGAAAAAATAGCAGTATCAGTATCCACTAGAAATAAGTTTAAAATTCAGGAAACAAAAGTAATTTCTTAATTATAGACATCTCCTACCTACTCCACTCATATCCACCTACATTCCCCAACACATGTACCCAACTACTGTCAAAGCCAGGTTCATGGCTCTAGGTGAGAACTAAAGGTATTCCCATCAGCATAAGGGAAAGAAAGACAAGGCTAATATTTAACACCACCATAGTTAATTGAACACTGTTCAATTAAAAACTTATTTAGTGCAATTAAGCAATATAACAAAAGAAAAAAGTATAAATATTAAGGGGGGAAACTAAAATCATTATTTGCAGATCATGAATTATTTCCTAGAAAAAAGAAATCCACTGAAATAAAAAAAAAGATCAATAATGACTAAAGAAAAAAAAAATACAATCACAACAGCAACAACAAAAATATCTGAACATTTTTTTTCAAGAAATATAAAATGTAAGAAAATTACAAGTTCTCTAGGGACACACAACAATTTAAATGAAGTACAACAATATTTAAGGGCTTCCCTGGTGGCTCAGATGGTAAAGAATCTGCCTGCAATGCAAAGATGAATCATTCAACAATGATACTGGGTTAGAATCTTGCCAAACATTTAGGAGGGAAAATAAAGCTAGGCTCTTATTTATTCTGGGTGGCATGAGATTATTTTTATATGTAATCAATCTCAGTTGCATATAAGGTTTAGAAATTAAAAAAAAGAAATCCATAAATGCACAAAAGGAAAATTTAGGAAATTTTAAAAAATCATCTTGGACAAAGAAAGACCCTCCCAAACATATTTCTAAAGCTGGATATAAAGGAAAAGACTGATTAAGATTTATCAATACAAAAACAACTTGAGATTAGACTTGCCATTTCAAGACGTTTTCCTTCCTCTCTCTTGAAAGTCACTCTCCAAAAACAAGGAAAGAAGAAGCAAACAAACTCTACCTCTGATAATGCTAGAAGATCTGCAACTCCCGAAACAGTTAATGAAGACAACTAGCAGATAGAATGTTAAACCTGAATAGTTATGGCAAGAGACACCAATGAGAAGCAAGCCAAATGATCCTGCAGAACCCTGGGATGATACAGAGTACCCCAAAAGCTGGAGTGGGGATGAAATCAAGAGAACTCTAAAATTCTAAAATAAATGACTGCTGAATTGCCAGGTCTCCTTTCCCTACTTCGGTCAGATACCTATGCTTTTCCCACTATAGGAGACAGAAGGGTTGGTCTTTGGAGATTCTGAATCAGAGATGTCCAGATTCAGGGAATCATACAGAAAAGGGTATAAAACTGAAAACAGGGATTAAGTGAAAGCCTTCAAGTCAAAATGTTCCCCCATTCAGTTCCAAATGCCTCCAACCCAACTACCTGAGAAAGTAACTACAGATAAAGACCTTTGGGGGTCCCCAATTTAAAAACTGTCTGGCTATCCTGATTATCCTACAGTTTAGCCCAATAAATGAGAAGACCACTCACATACATAGTATTATCAATTATATAATAACACACTCTTATAAATATGATTCATAGATGATATGAGATATTTGTTTTCAACAACAAAAAGAAAAAAAAAACCAAAGGCAATACAGAAAAAAAAGAAAAAAAGGCAATACAGGAAATGCAGGCAAGATAAGAAAACATTAAAGGCATTATAATGCTACTCTGGAATAAGATATTATAGCCATGAAATAAGAGAATAAAACTCACAGAAATACAAAATAAATGAAATAAAAGTGCTAAAAGAAAAGGCTATTTCCAAGAAAATAGAAAAGGCAAAGATGGATAGGAGAGACAAGATTACAGACTCAACCCCTAAAAAAGTCACAATACCAGCAATAAAGAACTGAGAAATCTGTGGCTGAATACAGAATGCCAGTGTGATAACTAAAAAAAGATGAAAACCAAGGTACATTACTGTGAACCTTCAAAATACCAGGGATTAAAAGGAAATCAAGTGTTACATGCTTACAAGGAGGCATACTAAATAAACTGGCATCAGATTTCTCAAAAGTAACACTGGAAGCTAGTAAACAATGGAAAATGCCTTAAAATTCTAACTGGAAATGATTTTCCAACATAATTCTATACCCAGTTTAACTATCCTTCAACATTTTATGATAAAGATGTGATTTGTCAAATTTCCAAATATTTACTGATCATATACTCTTTCTCAGGAAGCTTTTAAGGATATGTCCAATCAAACAGAATTTAGGAAGGGGAAGACCTGCGTTTGAGGAAAATAGTGAAATCTAACTTAGGAAAGGACTGAAAGAACATCCCAGGATGGCAGAGAAGTCCCATGCTGAGAACTGTGCCTTAAGTTTACACCTACAATGCAAACACTTCATACTGGAACAGGCAGAAAGAAGGCTCTATGAACAGTGCTGCCAAAGAGAGAAAAGCAACAGATTGTTCAACTGTGCAATTTTATTAAGTGGCATTTTACAGAGGGGTTGGAATTCAAGTCTGCAAGTCAAGAAAAATTAAGTGAATCAAAAATGAATGTGGCAAAAAATGTGCTCCAGGTGCAACAAACCAACATTTTTCTTCAAAAAAGAAAATGTGATCAGAGTACACTACTTGGCTCAATTATTTTAAAAAGGAAATAAAACACATAAAACGAAAGTTGCTGTACATGAAAGGAGACAAAGTCTAATTTTTTACCTTCTATCCCAGGTGTTCCTATAAAATAAAGGATGAGGCTGAGTTCCTTCCAGACAGACAGTTGAGAATCCCAATAGATTAACTATACAGAAGGGCTAAGTCTCAAGTGTTTCTCCCTGACTGCCCCATCTGATCCAATCTGAAGGGTTTTAAGTCCATGAAAAACTGGCTAGATGATCAGGTTATAAATGGATATTTAGGAAACTTACTTATCACCATCTTAAGGCATTCAGGATTGTCTTGAATAAGTGGTTCAGCTTGTACTGTTTTACTTAAGAAATTCTTTGAGATAAGAGGAAACCTGACTTTAGCAAGGATGTCAACCATAAAAGGCTGGCGATTAGGTTCATCATATTTCAACCACCTGACTGCAGCATCATAAACCTAAGGGGAGAAAAACAGCATGGTAAAATTTTTAGATGGCGGCAGCACTTCTAATTACCTATGTTTACTCTCACAGTGAAGGGAAAGAATCTCATTAAGACATAACTGCTTATCCCAAACATCTTATTCAGATACTTGTTTTCATCCCCAAATACCCATCTTTACTTCAGAACAGTTTATACAATGCTCTAGTGATTCTTCTAGGTAATATGCTTTATAGAACTTATTACTACTGCATAATATAACGATAATGAATGAATACATATTTTTAAATTGCTTTTAAACAAAATATAACTTCTGTTTTGGAAGGAGATATGATATACATTTCCCACTGAAAAAATCTATTGATCAATGCTAGTTTCAATTATTTGCTTATATGATACCAGGAAAATGTGTTATTTCCTCAGAGGCCTTCTACCCCAAGAGATATGAAGGTCATCTAAGATTTTGTTTCAATCTAATATTCCTGAATTATGAACTGATAGACCTATGTGCTTTCCACAAACTTTATGATATAAAAATTCTATATATATATAAATTAGATTATTTATGTAAGAATTGCTTTCTAAAATAAAATAATTCATTTAACTACCAAAAAAGTGTCAAATTTATTAACATAATTTGATCTACAAATACAAATGTGAGATGTGTATAAGAGACAGGTTTAAACACACTGAAAAAAATCTATTATTTCATATACCACACACTTTTAGGTCATATTAATAAGGCCTAAATTTAATTTCCCCATGAGTCAGTTAAAGTTTTTATAGGAATTAGTCTTCTATTTTTAAATAATTTCTTTACGTAAATGGGATAGTTTTTGATTTACAGAAAAATTGGAAAGATAGTATAGAGAGTTCCCATATACCGTGCACTTAGATGTTAATTGGTACATTAGTAAAAAACTCTCATCATAACTAACAAATAAATGTTGATACATTAAGGTCCATACTTTAAAAAAATCCTTTAGTTTGTCTGATTTTCTTTTTCTGTTCCTCAGTTCCAAAGAAGATACATTACATTTAGTCATCATATCACCTTAGGCTCTTCTAGACTGTAACAGATTCTCAGACCTTCTTTGTTTTTGACGATTTTTGACAGTTGTGAGTTCTAATCAATACAGACTCTCTCTCAATCTAGGTTATCTCATGATTAGGCTGGGGCTATAGTTTTTCTGGGAGGAAGACAGAGATGACATGCCAGTCTCATTATATTAAGGGTATGTGCTGTCAACATGGTATCACTGATTTCCATGCTATATAATACAGTATCACAAACTTTTTGACTTAAATTACAGAGAAGGATGGGGAACTGAAAATAGAGATTAATTAAATGTCTGCATATTAAAGCGTTACCCCATCTAGCTCCCAATGCCTGCACCCAGCTTACACCTCTAACAGTTTATCTGACAGTTCTGGAGATCACAGTCCAAAGTGGGTCATACCCTGGGCAAAAATCAAGGTGTCAGCAAGGCTGCCTGAAGGCCTGGAGGAGAAACCATTTTCTTAACTTTTCTAACATCCAGCAGCCATGAAACAGAATTTGGAATACTCTATTTAGTGTAAATACCGTCTCTCCAAATATGATTCTTTTCTTTATCATGTATCCAAAAATGAAGTGTAAGAAGTCCATAGGAACATTTTTACTAAGAATATTGTGGGAAGGCAATTTAGTTACCTGATCCTCTGCTCTCACAGTCAGAGTGTCCTGGTTGAGGAGATGTGTAACTCGTTTGACATCAAGTTGTAGAAATTCGTCAGTTTTATAAACTTCAGTAAAATGCTGATGAATAAAGTCATCTGCAGTTGCTTTCAATTCAGGACAGTCTAGACACTCCGCTAATACACTTATACCTGAAGATAGAAAGAAAATAAATGAACCAAAATACCTTAAAAAAAACACAGTAAAGATACAGTAATTGACTCTAGGAAAATGAGATAATAAATTTCATAAATATTTTCCATTGATTTGTCTATTGTTATGCCAGCATGATACCATCTTATATGTGGCTGAATTTGGTACTTGGTAGGACAGACCCTCTTCAATGTTTTTTCAAACTTTTCTTGGCTACAAGTAAAACATTTTCTCTTGCAAATAAATTTTAAAATAAGCTTATAATGTTCTACTTTTTAAAAATTCTAATATGACTTCAATTAAGGTTGCTAAATATTTGGATTACTTTAGGGACAGTTGACAGATCTCCACTCAGATTTTTTTAATGATCTTCAATGTAATTAATTGATTATTAATGTTCTGTATCAGGAATCTGCAAAGTACTGTCCATGAGCCAGATCATTCACCTCTAGCTGTAGGGTCAGCAGCTAAGAATATTTTTCCTATTTTTAAAGGGTTGTGAAAAAAGGGAGATTAGGGGAGAGAAAGAAGGAGGGGAATGTATTAACCAATAAGATGGCATGCCATGCTATATACTCATGGTGAACAGTCGGCTACATGTGAATGTTTAGGCTTCCAATAGGGAAATGATACTTTCACCAAAAACCAGTATTTATTTATTAACTAATTTTTGGCAGTTGAATTTGTGGTGATTATGTGACCAAATAAAGTATCATGTGGATCAATAAAATATGAATGTGAAAAGTAGTTGTTTCTATGAAGACTAAGGTTTAAGAAAGAATTGAAATAGCTCAAATCAAGCATGACCAAGACAATTGATAAAATCTGAGAAAACACTGCAAAATTCTAGAAGGATTCTGTCATCAGACTTCTTGCTGAGTTATCAATTTAAGGAAATTAAGAATAAAAAATCATAGATGATATATTATTGGTGTGACTTATGTAAGACAGATTTAGGTAAAATCAGTATTTACAGAGTTGGGCTTAGCATCAAACAGCAGATTGCTATATTTATATTACACTAAAATAAAATCTTTACAATTGATAAAAACCTTTAACCACTTACTACATTAATAAAATTTAAATTAGCCAACTACTGTTCTGATTATGCCCCATAAGGAAACTTCTATCGTTACCGTATTTTTTCTTGATTGCACTGATGGAAACCTTCAGCACAAAATTGAACACTAGCATGTTTCCATGCAAAGAATATTTGCTATCACTTTCATACACATACAGGTTAACTATTTTATTTCTAGTTTAAGAGTTTTTATAAATATAGGAATGAGTACTGAAATACAAAAGTGCCTTCAGCATCTGTTGCTATGGCTTTAAGTATTTTTATATAAGTATAGGATGTTAGCGTAGTAAATTATGTTTGTTTTTTTAACACTGAATCATTCTGGCATTTCTAAAGTAAATCCTTGCTCCTCTTCCTATACATACAAAAAAATCATTGCTGAGGTTATTTTTTATTTTGGAAAATGCTGATACAGTATTTTATGGCTTGTTTCTGCTGAGGTTAATAGACATCTCCCTAACCTCCTCTTAAAATATATTCCTGGAAAATATTTTAGTGAACATCTCAAGATTAAATAAGGTAAAAAGAAAATTAAATAAGGATACTTATAACCATGCCTTTTTTCTTTATTAAAATACAAATTAATATTTTTTTTTAATAGGAATCTCATTTCTTACCAAGACAGTTTGAAGCATCAACTTGCTCTTTCAAAAAATCAACACACATTTTCTTCACAGGTTCAATCTGGTACTGATTTGCTGCATCTAACAAGGACTGAACATTGTTGCTATTCACAGAAATTCTATAAATAAGGTGAAATGAATATTAATTTCCTACAATTTATTGTTTAAATAATGCTGCTTTAACATGTATCCTACTGGTCCCTAAAATTAAACAAAAAATTAAGATTTTTCAGCCTTTGAACTAGTATAGCATAGGATCCTCAAATCCCACCCCTACCACCCTTATAGTTTTTCATTCTGAAGAATGTGGAGCACACCAACTTGTTATAATAATACTTTGCCATGCAGATCCTGACCTTACTTCTCCATAGCAGAAATGATCCTTCATAGCAGAAATGATCCCTAACTTACCTAGCTGTATAAGCAAATTCCACAAGTTGTTCAATAATGTCAGGTTCGGCATCTTTGAGCTCCACTTCAAAGGACTTTGATTCAAGCATGTTAGCTAATACAAAGAGAAGAAACATAAGTGGCATGAGTACTTCCATGAGTCTAACTGAAGAACCAGATCATTCTAGGCTGTATTAAATGTTAGAGAAAAATAGCATGACAGACACCTCTCTGAAAGAAATACCCTAGGAAAGCCTACCTAGCACTCCCCTATAATAAATGCAAATTAATTCTCCATACTTGAGATGTGCCTTAAAATATTAGTCAATTAGTGTACTTAAAAAAAGGCCAAGTAAACAGAAAGACATAAATCTAGATTTAGTATTTCCCCAACTCCTAAATTAATTTGGTAGCATTCTCTTAAATTGCTATGGGAAAAATGCCTCTGATACAGCTGGAACAGACCTATAAAAACAATGACAATTAAATATACATAGTCAGCTTTCAACAGCAAGGCTCTCATTCTTCCCCAAAACCCTGGTAGGTAGCCAGGGCATTAAAGAGAAAACTTGAGGCAAATATGTTATATAACTTGATCAAGCTCATAAGCAGTACTACGTAGAAGAACCAGGACTCGGACCCAATTCTCAACTCTAAAATATGTTTTTTTTTAAGTATATTTCATTTTTCATTTTATTTCATTTAAATTGCTAGATAAAAGGCCCTAAGACTATCTGCTCCTTTGCCTTTTCATCTGAGATTAAGAAAAAAACCCAGTATTCAACTAGAAGCTATATATTCATTAATAAACACTTAGAGGCCTTTCGGGCTAACAAAAGGACAGTTCTCCTTCGAGCAGTCTTGAAGGAGACCACTCTTGGAGACCATGACCACTCTTCAATCTCTTCACTGTTCTATGGCCTTAAGTGCTTTTAAAACTGGCATATTAAATATGAAAATGGCATATTTTCATTTAGACCTCACCTAAATCTCATAGAAAAAATATTATGTTTTATCTTCAGATACTTACTTGTGAACATTAAGTTAAAAAAATGACTGGCTGCAGCAAGGACAACACGATGAGCAGGTATCTTTCTTTCCTGAACCATAAGGATCACATCACACAGTGTTTTCTAATCAAGAGAGAAATAAATACAATTTAAAAGGGCTCAATTGGAATGGCTAGGCAAAGGAAAAAAACAGGTGCTGACCAAATGCTTTATCTCTACTTTCCATTTAAATCCAGTATTTCCCCAGCACAGATTTTGTTTATAATGTAAAATCTATTTACAAAGGACTTACAGAGTTGCTGTCATCAGTTCGGTGTATCAAAATCTGGCACTAAAGCTCCCAATAGTCAGAAAAAAGAAAAAGATCTTTAAAATCAGGAAAAAAAAGTACTAACCTTTGGGGGAAGCCAATTTTTTTTTTTTTTAATCTGACACTAATTCTAAGATGTTTCTCATAGTGAGATTTTATGGGGACATTAAATGACAATGTCCTTGGTGGTTTTTCAAACAAAACAATATACTTTTTAAAAACTGTCCTTGATAAAATGTAGAGTACACACCGAATTTTCCAAGAAAGTTGCCTTCGTAGACCTAACCCGAAACAGGAACTACTCAGAACATAGAGTAGATGAACCAAGTGTCCACTGAGCACTCTTTCCTTAAATAACACTTCTCTAATATTCACTTCTGATAAGACCTGGATAGCAGCCACTTTTAAATTGTGATATCTAACCAAGGACAAATCTGTCACTGTGGGTTACTGAAAGAAGACAAACCTAGATTGTATACTTAAAAGTGTTAGAAAAATGGGGAACATTAAAGTTTAAGATTTACTTTACTTATTAATATTCACTTCTGATAAGACCTGGATAGCAGCCACTTATAAATTGTGGTATCTAACCAAGGACAAATCTGTCACTGTGGGTTACTGAAAGAAGACAAACCTAGATTGTATACTTAAAAGTGTTAGAAAAATGGGGAACATTAAAGTTTAAGATTTACTTTACTTAAAGATGAGTTTCAAGAAAAAAGAAATTTCTTGTTTATCAAATAAAATTTCAATTTCTTAATGAAGTTAAAGATATAATGTATAGATTTGGCTCAGAAAAAAATATGTAAAGCACTCTCTTAGGCACTGGGAATACGAGGCAAATAATATTTTCAGAGTAATAGTACTCACAAATCTAAATAATGGCCCAATAGCTCAGAAGATATGGAATTTTGCAAATTTAGGTAATTTACTAAAACTACTGATGTAGTTTCTGATAGATAAATCACTATTTCCTACATTACTATTCCATGAATAAAAACCCAAATAAGATAGAAACACTTAGAATGAGAAAAAAATGGGTCCCATTTTTTTAGAACCCTAAAAATGGGTTCTTAGTGGGTTAAGAAATGAACATTTCTTTCTTACAGCTTACTTAAGAACTTTTTTTTTTTTTTTTAAGGGGCTTCCCTGGTGGCACAGACGGTAAAGAAACTGCCTGCAAATGTGGGAGAACAGAGTTTGATCCCTAGTTTGGGAAGATCCCCTGGAGAAGGAAATGTCAATCCCCTCCAATATTCTTATCTAGGGAATTACATGGATGGAGGAGCCTGGTGGGCCACAGTCCATGGGTTCACAAAGAGTCAGACACAACTGAGCGACTAACACTACTAGAAACTATAGACTATTGCTTAGACATTATATGCAGATCATAATTAAAGCCACTGTTACTCCAATAATGTCTTACATTTTTATTTCCATTTATTTGGGGAAGGGGTACAGAATAGGCATAGCTTGCAGGTGATTTTGCTGCACCACAAAATACTAGGTAGCAAAACCAAGCCAACTGTTTGGTTACCATCAAAAACAAGCTTGATCAAGTTTGCTTAAGAGGAAGAAAGAGAAAAAGACAGGGAGAAGTGAGGGAGGGAAGGAAAGAAAAAAAGAGGAAGAAAGAATACCGACAGAATAGCAAGCAAATTAGATAGGAGAGGGACCTATGGCTGCTGAAGGGAAGTTCTAGAAAATGTCAAGTTAAACTGAAAAGTAGCAAAAAACCTTCCCAAGGCATACTTGGGTATGGGAAATGTTAGTGTAGTGAATTAACAGACACAGAAGGAAGTCAGGGAAATCAGAGGGATCTTTGTACAATTTAGTCTTAGTCTAAGATTAATCTCTAGCTGGATATAAATGTGTACAGCAAGTGGGAGGAGGTGAAATGGGAGCAATCGTTTACATCCAAATGGTACATTTGACTGGACTACAACAGATTAATAGGTCCTATTCAACAAGAAATGGGACTGACCTAAAGAGAGAGGTCCCTCCTGCTATCTATCCTTGGGAAAGAGGGGTATGCACAAACAGGAAATGGGGAGACAGACTCAGGAAGCTGGAGAATGAAAGCCCAAGGTGAACAGAACAGAAACTTAAACAAAACTACCTTTTGAACAAAAAAAGTATCTTCACTGAATTAAGCAAACCAAAAAACTGTATTTCTGTTTATGTCCTCCCATATTTGTTAGATCTTTGTATTTATTATTTTCAGCTTTTGAATCTTAAGTCTCTTATAAAAGCATAATTTTTGTGTAACCTTGCCTGAGGTTCCCACAAAGATAATTTTTAATAGAGTTTAACATAATCCTGTTTATCACTAATAACTTAATTTCATTTTACATATGCTACTTTTTAAATGTTATTATTTCCTTGCTATCTTCTTTTTTTTTTTAACTGTCAGCTGTTATTCTGGTCACATATTCTTTGCTTTTTTTCCTCATATAGAGATCTACCAAGTATTTGCAAACTGAGTCCAGCAGGGTATTGTTCTAGGCATGCAAGAATGGTTCAAGAACAATATATCTATTAATGTAATTCATCATACTGATGGGTTAAAAGAGAAATTTTTCACATAGAAAAGGTTCAATATATGACAAAAGGGTGTGTGATAATATTAAAAATTCATTTCCTGAGGTTCTTCAATAAAGAAAATGATGTGTCTGTATGCCTAAGGTCATTCACCGGAATCAACAGCAAACATCACATTTAATAGTGAAACAGAAGAGGCATTCTCATTCAAGTTTGAAATACATATACACACATATACACATATCCTGTCACATTTTTCTGGAATTTTTAGCCATATCAGTACAGAAATAAAGATAAATCAATTTAACACTATTAAAACTTATATTGAAAGTCAGTAAGGTGGCTAGACAAAGAAGATAAATATGAAAAGCCAATTAGATGTGAGTAATATGCCATTAAAAAAAACACACAAATGAGAAAAAAATCCTAATCATAGCAGTAAGAAAATAATTAAATATCGAGAAATAAACCTAAGCAATGTGAGGGATCTACATTAATGGGAGTTTGGCATATGATAAAGATACCATTTCGAGTATGTGGTGAGGAGGTGGGGCACAGATAATGGTTAAGGCAGTGAAATTATTTTGCTTGATACTGTTAACAATGGATATATGTCATTATACATCTGTCAAAACCACAGAATGTACAAAGAATGAACTCTAAGATACAGTATGGTTAATAATGTAACAAGGCCTCATCCATTTTAACAAATGCCTCACACTTAGACAAGATGTTAAATAAGAGGGGAAACTGGGGCAGGGGGATGAAAGGGGTAAATGGAAACTACTTTCCGCTCAATTTTTCTGTTAGTTTAATTTTAAAAAGGTGGTGAGAGATTTGATAACTGACAAAATGGTATTGGAGTGACTGTTACCAATTTATGAGAAAATAAATAATAGTTTTCTCTCTCATAAAGTGCTCTCTCCTCCTCTGGTGACGCTAAGTACTGGGAAGGAAGTCTCAGTCCTTTTCTCCATCCGTCGCTGGTGGAAGAGTAACTGCAGAATGAGCAAAAGCATGGCAGCGGTCTCTGACCACACAGAGCCAGGTTTCCCAGCTCATTCTCCCAGGAATCTGCTCCCCAAGCAGAACTGAATTCACTGGGTCAGGCTTGCCTCCGTCTATGGCAGGAGAGTACTGTTTCCGTTCCTCAGCTGCTCTGCCTCAGATTGGGTGGGCAAGGTTTTAGTTAAGGGGGAGAAGAGGAGGAAGCCCACTTTATGCTCAAGTCAAGGCTATGCTCACTAGTCTGTCATCACCCTGAATTTTTGTCTCCTGTGTCTATTTCTGAAATATTTAGAACCAGAAGAAGAGGGTCCCTCAAACCACTATGGATAGACACTCAAACCAAGGCAAACAGCAACTCTGGGGCTGCTTTAGGGTTTGCAAGTATTAGGCACTTTTGTAGGGAAAGTCCTTTGGCTTGAAAAGACTCCCCTCAAAACTCCCCTAAAGGCAAGCATTTTAGACATGCGTTTGTGGAATGACCTTTCGCTCTCTTTAAGTAGTTGCCAGACAGGACTGCAAAAAGGCACTTTAGGTTCCTGTAAGTTCCACAGCATTGCATGAGGTTCTAGCTCTCTGCAGTTATGTGTTGGCGTTAGGAGAAGGCATGCACACAGCAGTCCCAAGTTCTATTCTTCACTGTATCCCAAGGAGAGGACTAAGGAATGACTAACCTTTGGATTTATGTGGCTTGTCAACAAGGTTCTGCAATCAGTCCCTCCCAGCGTGAATTCAAGTTGACCCTGGGTACAGATCCCTGGGTAGACTGTAGATTCAACTATAGTTGGGTGGTGGATTTAAATCACTGAAAGGATAAATGAAAACGGAACCCTTATTACACAGGAATAAATCATCATTTTGGATTGAGATTTACTAGAAAAGCCTCAGGGAAGCCCAGAAAAGCCTCAACAAAGCAATAATAAACCCAAAGGTTAAGAGAAAAAAATAATTTACATGACTTTAGAAATCTTTTTTGTTCAGAAAAGCAAGAAAAACAGCACTGGGCTTAAATACATGTATAATCAGGATAAGGCAAATGGGAAAGTAAAAGAAAAACATAGGAACACACCTAGATTAATAAAGGAGATTTCCTTCCTTAAGGGAAATATATGACAAGCTCAGTCAAACAGCTTTGAAAAGAAAAGCAGATAAATTTTGGTGCAACTGATCTTTAAAAGATGAGATTAGAGGGGGAAAAAGGTTACTTTTGTTATTTATTCAATGAAGGTGATGTGGACCAAAGAGATACATAACAAAGGAAGAAACAATTCAGGAGCAGACTAAACAATCTCTCAGAAAAAAGTTTGACCTAGGAATTTTTATAAGATTTCTTTTAAAGCTAAAGGTAAGAAATCAAACACAATTAAAGGACTGCCCTCGAAAGACTGGGGCAGTTATAGTAGGTGATTACAGTAAGTTCAGATTGATTTGAAAAGGGGAAATGAAGATCAGCAGTAAAATATCGCATGCATTATTAAATAATCTGCAAGGTGATCTGGCGAGAAGACAGGAATGGTAAACGTTCTAGCGAAACATATCGGCGAAGTTTCTGGAAATTAAGACTACGGGAGAGTACTAGGTCACATTAAGGGGAGCCAAATAATTCAGGCCTGTTAGACACTGGGCTTCCCCATAATTAAAATTACCTTACTGAGGGTGGTTAAGGGTTGGCAGTAAACCTAACACAGACCTCTTATATTTTCTACCATGGCAGTGTCTATAGACTTTGAAAGGCACTAGTAGAAGAAATAGGTTAGCAAAACATCTGGGGCTAAAATGAAAAGGAAAAGAGGCATTTGATCTAAGCAGTGTTAGCTCTACAGGATAGGAAAGTATTCAACTTAAACAGGTTAGCAACTCAGTTGGGGTTGTCTGAAAGGAACAAATGGACACAAAGACACCGCCCACTTAAACACAAATAGGAAACAGAAAGGAATGTGTCTGCTATCACCAAGTTTTCCAGGCCTGGCAAACAAAAGATGAAGAAAGGCAAGGTTTCGAGGAGCACGCTGTAAAGGGCCACAGGCCTTAGAGGAGTCTGTTAAAGGTCACGCTCCAGCTGAGACAAACGAAGGGGAAAAAAAGAAAAGGCTCTTCCATGAACTAAGATTAATACATAGGAGACTGGACCACTCTGCTGTACACTTGAAACTACACCATAGAGTAACTATACTTCAATGTATTTTATACACACATATATATGAATATATAAGGAATTTCACAGCAAGTGAGGATTGTAACGAGGACACAAAAGTGTGCAGAACAACCAGAAGGATCAGAATTGTGGAGGATTCAAGGCCACAAACTGTTCTGCACAACCGCCCGTTACGAATGTGAATCCCTCTCCTCCCAAACAGGAGAGAAGACTTTGTCACTAGACAAAACTCATCTATTTTGGCACCGAGTTGCCAGGAACACAAGGTTCAAATAAGAAAATGAAAATTAATCTTAAACGTGCAGGAAGGACCACAAGGAGAAAAGAGACTCTAGCAGAGTCAGCAGCTGAGAAACTCCGCTGGCAAATTTCCATGGAAAACAATGTATCCTATGCCAACAAAGCATTATTATGCATAGATGAAATTCCTTCTCCAGGAAACAGTGTGCCCATTAGCCTCCTGATCAAAGTGGTTCCTCCAGGCTGAGTTTAGTCTTAGGGTCTATCAATTACAGACAGCTGACAAAGGCTAGCAATCTGTCAAAATCAAAAGCCAAGATTTTCTTTGAAAACTGTTTCACCAGAAACAAAGTTTCTGCTCTGTTTTTGGCTGGCAACAATAACGGTGGGTTAGGACCATATAGTATTATGTCAAGATCTTTACTATTTATTGAGAGATGGGAGATGTGCTTGTATAGTTTCAAGTTTGTGGGGATGGGGGTGACACTATGCTCATCTTAAGAGTCCTGGAGACCCTCTGCCATACTGAAAACGTGACACAAACTACTTTGAAATTGGAGACGTTCTGGAAGTGCTCAATTAAAGCATCTGCCTACAATGTGGAAGACCAGCGTTCGATCCCTGGGTTGGGAAGATTCCCTGGAGAAGGAAATGGCAACCCACTCCAGTATTCTTGCCTGGAAAATTCCAGGACTGAGGAGCCTGATAGGCTACAGTTCATGGGGTTGCAAAGAGTTGGACACGACTGAGCAACTTCACTTCACTTCCGATGGAAGACAGCCTACACTGAAGGTGCTGAAGAAGTCATCCTGACTTGACCTTAACACTTAAGTGAATGCCTTATTGCTGACACTCAGCAGCATAAGAAAATGGGGAGAGCAGACTTTTGCCTTTTAACCGCTTTAACTGACAGGGAGATTATAGATGTGGGAATTCAACAATAAGGGGGTTCATAACAGGCAGACTTGGGGGATTTTGTTGCTAATATGGAATTAGAGTACTGTCATTTGTTCACTGCAGACAATCTAGAGAGCTATGAATGGCATCTTGGCTGAGAACAATTTGAGATTGAGAAATGGAAGTGGCCTTCCAAGTCTAGAGTTAACAGATATCTACCCATTCCACACCTTTCTGCATTCCACAGCTTTCTGGAGTAAAAAAATTAAATAACTTCCCGAACTGTTCTTCGCGGCTACACAAAGGAACAGTCAATTGATAGAGGATGCCTCGTCAGCATCTCAGACAGAACAAAGCATTCCCTGTGCCAGTAACAGAGCACCTGGAAGATAAAGCAAACCTGGGAATATGAACTCACAGTGCTGTGTCCAGCTAACATCTGTGAAGAGGGCTGGTGCCTGGTTCAGCTCTCTAAGATCTCAACTCGGAGTTTATCTAAAGCTCAACAGCCAAATGAGACGTAATACAACAGCCTAGTGACAGAGGAGCAACTACCTGGTAATCCCCCATAGGCAGTGCTTCTCCAGTGAAATCAAGTTGGAAGACGAGGCTTTGCTTGAGAAGAACACTTGTAAATTCCAATAATCTAAATTTTATAATCTGAATATTCATGTGTCCTGCAAGGGGGGCAGTGGGGAAGATGGCTGGACCCAAGTCCAGCATACAGAGTCCACAGTAAGACACATCTTACCTGTCCTATTGAGCAGATGGGGAACTCAAGCAGAAGTATGTGAGGAATCTCATCATTAATAAAACAGCAATGTCTTTTGTTCTAATTTAACTTTACTAGCAACTTCGCTCTTGTTGGGTAAAATTAGGAAGAGAGATGTGAACTCAAGATACCTTGCGCCTTTCCTTTGAGAGAAGTATGATCAGAAATATTCTGTTCTCAATACCACCTAGACACAGAGAGGCAGACACACGCAGTTTAATTCTTTTTTTAGGGAAAAACCTTGGATGAGTGGCTTTCAAAGCTTTTTCTTTAAGCAGCTGAATCCATTTTCAAATGATTTGATTTCATTTAATTTGTATAAACAGAATGGTTTCTAGCCAGAACTAGCCTGGCAACCAAGGTATGGAAGAGGCTCCCCTCACTAATATGCTTAATGATTCATTTACAAAACTTTTGTTTGTGATCTCAGCAATTAGTCCTTCTGGAGATGGGTTCTGGTAGCAGTTTAGATATTTGGGGACCCAGAAACAGAATCATTTAATCAAGTGATAAAACAGCATTTCCACAGAATTCAAAGTTAAAACTGTGACCTGGCCATTTTGGCCTCCTCGTGCCACTGGGTAAAAAGTCACTACAGTGGGGTTGGTGCCTGATCCTGGCCATCAAGAAAAAAAATGGTTGTTCTTCTCCATGAGACAAAGATGACTGGAACTCAAGGGACCCCCATTGGATTCCTTCTGGTTGTTGGGAGAGACAATCCTCTATGGTTCTCGAGCTCCTGGACATGCCAAGAATGCAAGGTTCTGTCACTTTTTATCCAAGCCCCCATTTCTCAGGGTTGTGCTGGCAGAAAGTGACCAAGACCGTGAGACAACGTCTCCCTTCCAGGATAAAAAGCAAGCCTGTCTATGGTTTGCTATAAACTTGGCAGATTCCTTAAACTCAGGGTTCATTTCTTAGCTCCAACACAAACCCACTGTGTGTGTACTATCCATCCAGGCCCCACCACATCACCCTCACAGTACTTCTGGGGCAAGGGGAACTGGTGCGTACACGCTGACGCCGGTGGCGCTGTGCAGCGACTAGCCAAGCCTGCTGCCCCTGGCCTAGCAGTCTCATGTCTTATGCCAGCATCCATCCAACAGTAACAGGCTAACTTAGTCAGCTTTTAACTAACATAAAGTCAGATCCCTGCGGTAACACTGATGCTGCCAAATGTAGTGGTAAATGTTAATGTAAGACTAAAGTCATCCTATACAGGGAAGTCCGAAGGTTCAAGATACTTAGGAAGAAAAGATCAGGTCACCACCCCATCAGGTAAAGCAACTTGAGGGGTTGGCTAAAGACAAAGAATAGGGTGGCCAGTGAAGAAAGAAGTCACAAATACAACAATTAATAAACCATGATAAACAATGAACGTAGCTTCTACTTTTTTTCTTTTTTATAAAATATTTACATAATAGTTGCCCTTCCCCTCTAAGATCATATAAACCATCAATTATCATATATAACCCTTAGGATCTTAAAGTGACTTAGAAGGAATGGGTATCACTAAGTGATCCTGGAGTTAAGACACTATAAGTGAAAAAAAATTTTGGTGGTATATATACATATTTTTAATTATAGGAATGAGAATAAGAGCATGCATGTTTATATTGGGCAGCCTAAGGTAGAGGTCATAGTGGGTATCTGTGGATTCTGGCAATCTAGCTTCCAATTTCCCCCTCCTATGAGAACTCCAAACTCTCATTTCTGGGGAAAAAAATCCTCATTATGAACTATCCTGGAGAGAGGGCAATTCTCTGAGCCTGCCTCTCATTATGGTACCCGTAAGTCAGACAGTTCTTCTATTCACTCCTTAGCAAAGACCTAATCTGGCAAACAATCAAAGGCCAGCCAATTAGACAGCTACTTCCAGAATTGTGAAACCTGAGTGAATGATGGAACGAGAGGGCAGAGTGTGGGGAGATGGAGACGTCTTTATGGTGGCACAAGCTAGTCGTCAAGACTGACCCTGCATTGTAACCTTGGCTCTGGGGTTTTTGCAGCCTAGTTCCCAAAGAATCCCTTGTTCCCCCCGTTTGCCAGGCCTGCTCAGCTTCCAGCCTGCGGTGAATGCAGTAACCTCCCAAAAGTCTCTTAGACAGAAACTCCCTCAGTCTCTTGATTCCAAACATACCCACCTACACACTTACCAACCCTCTTTTCCTTCCTAGTCCTATGGAAGAGGGACCATCCTCCTTCCTCCATATGAGATTACTCACCTTTACTTCGGACTTCATCTCAGGAATTATCTATCATCTACCCATTCTGTCTCATAAGAACTCAACCTCTCCATCTCAAATGAATTCTTCCTACTAGTTTTTAAACACAGATACATCTCCCATTTAAACAAATAACATCAAAAGCCTTCATTTGACCCCCTCTCTCCGTTTAGGGTCAAATTTCTGAAATGAACTGTCTCCATTTTCTGATATCCTACTCACACTAATCTGACTTCCATTTGTTTCCTCATCAAAACAACTCATCACAGTCAATAAACCCCTCTTTGTTATTACATCCTACAAGCATTTTTAGTTCTTATCATACTAACTTCTCATAGGCTTCAAAATTTGCCGTCTTCTTTCTGAAACAATTTCTTCTCTGAGTCTCAAAACTCTCACTTTCCTCCTACTCTTCCGGCCATTCCTTTTTTGTTTTCCTTACAGGCTCATTCCCCATCCAGCCTTTATCCTAGTCTCTTAACTCTCCACAGCTTCAGTGAAGTTATCTTCTATCTGCAGGTAATTCATAAATTATATTTTTAACCCACAATTCTCCAGACCTGTCAACTCAGATACCTCAATGTCTCAGCAGCACTGTGAACCAATTAAAATGCAAATTACCTTCTCCTCAAAGCCTTAATCCAAAAAATAAAAGCCGTGATCCATTTTTAGTATCTCCTCTCTTAGTAAACAGTGTCATGATCCATTAGGTATGCACTCGAGAACCCTGGGGATCATGAATGACATCCTGTACAGAAGTCTTCAGCATTCAATCAATCACCACCTTCACAAAAGCAAAAAAAGCAGCCAACTTTTATTGAGAACTTATGCATTATCAGGTCCTGTTTTAAGTTATCTTGATTATCTAATTTAGTCATCACAGGATGGTTCTTATGCCTAACCTGTTGATCTTACCTCCTAAATCTCTTGAATATATCACCTTTGCTGAAGCTCCAATACTTGGCCACCTGATACGAAGAGCCAACTCACTGGAAAATACCCTGATGCTGGGAAAGATTGAAAGTAAAAGGAGAAGGGGGCGGCAGAGGATGAGATGGTTAGACAGCATCACTGACTCAATCAATGGACATGAGTTTGAGCAAACTCTAGAAGACAGTGAAGGACAAGGAAGCCTGGTGTGCTGCAGTCCATGGGGTTGCAAAGAGTTGGACAAGACGTAGTGGCTGAACAGCAACTTCATTGATATTGCTGTTGCTGCTCTCACCTCTGTCCAAAGGACCATCTCACTGGGAACTTCTGTTTGGTCTGTCAGCAACTACTGAGTTAATTCACTTATTTCACAGAGCAGTCAATCATCTTTGTCAAAAGAAAAACTCATAACACCTTTTCCTCCTCTCACAGATATATTTGAAAAGGTATCAGAAAAAAGGCAAAACCCACTAACTTGACTTATGATGCTATACCTGGGTAGATCTCTAGCAACTTGTCCATTTTCATCGTCACCATCCTCCCGCTACTTCTGTGCTCCAGTCACACTGGCCTTTCACCAGTCTCTGGTACCTGCCATTTTATGTTAAGTAGGTCTCACACAATGGATTCTCAACAGATATTCACCTGAGTGGATGAGTTAAAAAGCCAAACTGAAATAGGCGAATAGATAACCAGTGAGCCAAACAGGGAGAGAGGTATTTACAGGGAACTACTGAGACGAAGAAGTGAATTGGTTTCTTGGTTGGTTTACAAGCTAGAGAGGTTAAAACATGCCTAAATGCTGACAGCTAGAATCCAGCAGAGGAGAAGTTAATGATGCCTTAACAAGGATAGAGTAATCAATGGTGCAGCAACTTTTCTGATTAGACTAGTACTGAGAAAGTCAAGGCCCAGATGGAAGTACTCACTTTCAATGGCCTTAGTCACTGTAGCAGAATTTTTAAAAAGTGCCAAAACAAGTTTACAGATTTGGTGGTGGAAAGATGAAAGATAGATAGTTCCAGATTAATGACTTATATATATTTGTCATGTCAAAAGAGGGATGATCTACTGAAAGTGAGGATACAGGGTTCAGGTTAGAGGAAAATAGTAAAATAAATAGATAAGTGGGATTGCTCACCAGTAAGTAGTACTGCCAGGCCAGGTGAAGTCAGGACTCACCCAGTCGAGGGCTGCCCAGTAATGGGATATTCTTCAGCTGTGCTTGGAAGCCTTGCACAAAGGTGAACAGTCATCAATGCTGTTTGCCCAAAGGATGTGAAAAAAAGGACAGAGGGCCAAGAAAGCTTGGGACACTGAAAAGAGAGCCAAGAGAGAGATATATCTCCTAAACTGGACAGACAAAAAGAGAAAATTGAGAAGAGTTAAGGATAGGAAGGTCTGGATAATAAGGAGTTGTCAATGGGCTTTGTTATGATAATTCAATGAGAAAAGCCTGTAAAACACTTTGCAGAATGGCTGTTATATCCAAAGTAAGTGCTTGAGAAGTGTTTCTATTATTGAGGATTTGATGCAGAAGGCTTAGATCATTGCAGGAGACCCTAAGGATTACCAACGTGTAATAACTGACAGTCTTGGAAAAGTGAGCATACAGAGGGTGAGTTATTTTATTAATAGTTAGTAAGAGAACTGAGGTGACTGCTCAGCAAGCATCTAGTCCTCAAAATTAGCTTTGCAGTTCCCTCACTTCACTCTCAATGGGGCTTTAACATAAGCTCTTACATTCTAATTATTCTTTAATTCATTTAACCTGAGGAAACTGAACTATAGTGGTACTCAAAGTTCTCAAAACATCTCTCAATTGATAAGGATCTTCCGGACTGCATTAACAAACAGCATCAGCACTGGATATGTGCAATAGTGACTAATGACCCTGCCCTGCTTTGAAGAGCCCCTTTCTAGTATAACAGATAATGTGAACCTAAACAAAAAGTTGGAAAAATGACAAGGCACTCCACCAAATAAAATAAGATGCTACTATACAGCCACTCGGAGAAGGCAATGGCACCCCACTCCAGTACTCTTGCCTGGCAAATCCCATGGACGGAGGAGCCTGGTGGGCTGCAGTCCACAGGGTCGCTAGGAGTCGGACACAACTGAGCGACTTCACTTTCACTTTTCACTGTCATGTATTGGGGGAGGAAATGGCAACCCATTCCAGTGTTCTTGCCTGGAGAATCCCAGGGACGGGGGAGTCTGGTGGGCTGCCGTCTCTGGGGTCGCACAGAGTCGGACACGACTGAAGCAACTTGGCAGCAGCAGCAGCATACAGCCACTAGAATGGCTAACGTCATAAAGACTGACGATACCAAGTGTTGGCTAAGACAGAGCAAAAGCCTCTGTCATACAGAACTGGCTGAAGTGTGAACTGGCACAACTTCAGAAATTGTACCCCTATACCGAGTAAAGCTGAATGTAGCCTGCCTTATGACTCAGCAACTCCATTCTTGGGTATTTCCCAACAAAGGCACGTGTGTACACATCAAAAGACATGTACAAAAATGTTCAAAGTAGTACTAGTTTTAATAATCCCAAATACCCAACATGATAGAAGGGATAAATTGTGGTGTGTTCATGCAAGTTTGTATGTATACAAACTACATACAATGAAGACGGACTAGAGCAACAAACGACAATATAGATAAATCTCACTAACAAAATCTTGAGAAATCTGTATGCAAAAATGTGAGCTTTAAGAAACCAAGACACATGAATATATGCTCTATAATTCCATGTACGCAAGTTCAAAAGCAGGAAAAACAAGGCTGTGGCAGCAGAAATTAGAATAGTGGTCACCTTTGAGGAGGTAGCAACTGAGAAGGGCATAAGAGGGAGACCTCTGGTGTATTAGTCATGTTCTTTTTCTTGGAGAGGGTATGTTCATTTTGCAATAATTCTTTGAGCTGCACATTTATGATCTGGATCCTTTTTGTGAATCTTACACTTCATTGTCAAGTTTACTTAAAAACAGGAGGCCAGAAATGACTGAAAGGATAATGGAAGAAAAGGCTTCTCAGGAAGCTGAGGCTGCTGGCTCAGCAGCATCCCCTTTCACCACTACATATAGATTGACTGCAGTGTCACAGAGAGATGACATGACCTAAATCCTATTGTCTAACATCACAGAACTACTTAATGATAGAGCAGGAATTGGGATTCAGGAATTCTAAGTTCACAGTGGTCTTCAATTCTTGTAGGGATGCTTCTGGGTGTGTATAGAAGGGCCCTTGTCATCCCATCTTCAAAGTAATGAGGACATAAGGGAATGCAAAAAATAGTAATAACACAAAAGTATTCACCAGAGAACAATGACAATTTAAAAACTGGTCCTCACTCCAACATTCCTCCTCTAGCTTACACTAGCTTCTCCTTCTGCCACTTCCCATCAACTGCCCTTGTCAGTCCCTCTTGGTGAGCCTCTTCTGTATTATGTCAAATAGGACAATACGTGTACAACATAAATCAACTGCAAAAGTCAAACTACACATCTTACAAAAGATGCAGGATTCCAAGAAGTTGGTAAAAATGCTACTGGACAACTGTTAGCAAAGCCATCGACAAAAAGCTGAAACTGGCAGATTAAGGCCATTGTGGAAGAAATTCCTGATGGCTCCTCCAGCATCCATTTTTCCCTTCCCACTCAGTAACAGAATCCTGCTACTTTAGTAACTGTATTTCTATTGTAACAATAAATAGACAGATACTAATATTGCTTAAGGCTAAGTCTAAGAAATGGTTATGAATCAATTTTAAACTCCCAAAGCTAAACATAGTCTCAGACAATCCCCTCCTTCTCAAGTAGACATTTGATGCTGCAGCCCAGTTGCACCCTATCTACAGAATGAGGCAATGCTTCACAGTTCTATAGTCTGCATATGAAAACACGCATTTGGGGGAATGGGAGGGTTGTTGGAAATAAATCTGGGCGCCACTCAACTAGGGTTCATTTACCTTTTAGAGCCAGACACTAGTTAAATGCATCAATAACATGAAGTCAGTGGTGTCGTAAACATAAAAAAGGTTCACATGAAAGGAACATGAATGTATACATGTAAATTTATGCATGAAAGTTACATAAAATATTGAATTCAGGCATTCACAGCTACTTCAGCCCAAAGACCGGGAAAGATTTAAATGCACTCCCACTACCGCCTACTGCACTCATGCACAATGTCAGAAGCTAATGAACAAAAACAAGATGCCAGCAGAGTTTGCTTAAAGACACCAGCAATTATCATCTTCAAAAAAAAATCTTGAAATTCCTCTATTATTGTCCATATTCCCATCAGAACAGAAATGGCAGGAAAGGGGGCAGGGCACAACCTTTAAAACGGTGGCACAGCCACACGACATGACAAAAACTGGTTAAAACCAACTTGGTCCAAGATGGTGGAAGATTCGACTTCCAGTGGACCTTGAGCCTCATTACACACTTACTGTAATGCATTAGCACAAACTAAATGACACACCCACCAGTGCCCTGACTCTTCTGAGGTTAACCATAAAAGGCCAAAAAGTGGGTGATGGCCCAGTTCCCAGAAATCTCTGCCCCTTCCCCTGAAACCATTGGAATAATCTTCCCACTCATTAGCCTATGAAATTATCCAAACCAGGAAAACTAACCAGATCAAGGTGCATTCTCAGGTACTGAGACAGATTGCATTCTGTCTATGGCTTGTGCATCTCTAAATAAATCCACTTCTTAGCTATCACTTCACTGAATTCCTTCCACCATAAGACAAAGATACTGAGCTTTGGGAATTCCCTGGAGGCGCAGAGGTTAGGACTCTTGGCTTTCACTGCTGGGGGCGCTGGTTCAATTCCTACCTGAGTAACTAAGGTCCTACAAAGCCGCAGGAAAAAAGAAACCGACCTTCAATAAAGTCCGGAGACCAGCTGTATGCTCTCAATTAAGTTCAAGTCCCAATCTAGTTTGTGCAGTTTCAGCACCACCAAATGAGCAAGCTAGGTTTTGCAGTTACACTCACATCCTGCTTTTGTCATGAAAAACAGGACCACAGACACAAAACTGAAACATTCCCACAGATCTCCCTGGACGCACATTTCTACAAACAAAGCTTTCAGGATGAGGAAAATGACCAAGCGACTTTTCTGGTCTAAGAGGCATTCATAAACAAACAGATTCTCTGGTCTACATTCTTTGGCGTTAAAACCCGTTCTTTTCACAACCCACCTTTCGCCGACGTGCTGAAGACTGTCACTAAAACGCCACACATCAAAGACAGAACAAAGACTCCTCTTAAATAACAGAGGCGCAAGGGGCCCTTAATGGATGGCACGGAATTTATCCACGACTGTTTCTGCTCTAAATTAGCACGTACAGGAGACTGTCTTCTCCTAGCTCCACCCCGGTAACACAGAAGGGAGGCGGGGATCCTTATTTAAGAGGAGCTGATGTCAGGGCCAGCAATGCTTCTCCCTTCCTCGAGGGCTTCGGTTTGGGCTGTGCCAATGGGATTCTTCGCACGAGATCTCACGGCATCTAAAAACGGCTGGCCAATGGAGGGATGCTCGGCTCACAAAGAGATAACTAGGGCACAGCTGTTACACAACCGATACCCGACGCCGGACGCCAGCCCGAGAGGTCCCCTAGGAGTCCGACCTGGGAGCCACAGCATCGGCGGACAACGAGGCACTTCTGCTGGAGAGCTGTTTAACGCGACCCTCCACCAGCAGCTGCTTCGCCGGCGTGCGAAAATGCAAGGAAGGGCGAGGACAGAGGAAGAAGAGGGTCGCGATCCACGGGGCGCGGGTTTCAGCCGGGTCCGTCAGGGGCCCAAGCCCCGGACCACCTCCCCCACGCCGACGGTCACTCCCACAGAGGCGGTACCTGTTTCCGCATGTTATTCATGACGCCCATGAAACCTGCCAACAATTTGGCTTCCTCTCGAGCAGCAAGTTTCTTCTCGGTCTTCTTCTTGCTGCTCTTCTCTACCCCAGAGGCTGCCATCCTCCTTCGGTCAGCGCGGCTCACGCCCGGGACTCGCCGGGCCGGGCGAGGGGTGGCACTCTCCAGGCACGCTGGGGCTTGTGTTCACCAAACCACCGAGGCTGGGAGAGTGGCTGGCTGTACCACCCTGCCTGCGAAAGCGCGGGGACACCGCAGACCCCGCAGCAGGGCAAGGCCAGACGACGCGCTCAGAAGATCGCTGTAAGGCGATGTAGTCGCTGGGCTGCGTCTCCAGCAGAACCGGAGCCCGGAGGCGGAGCCTGCGCACTTAGCTCGAGGGGGCGGGGCCGCTGTGAAGGCGTGGGGGGCGGGGTCTACGCGTCAGAGCCGCGCGCCTCTCCGAGCGGCTGGAGGCCGGTGCCGAACGTCCTTTCCGTGCGCCGGCTGTTTAGGTTTCTAGCTGGTCCGGAGTTGCGCGTTCCTTTCCCTTTGCCCAAGACAGGTTTAACAAATTTGGCTGACGTGGCGAGATTATCTTTTGGGGATAATTGGGTGATAGATGGCATTAAAAAGCGTCCCGTTAGCGTAAACTCCGTAAGGACCAGCGTTGGTGTTTCTTCACCGCTGTATCAGAAGCTCAATATTAAATTGGAGAAGACTACCACGTACTGCAAGTTAAAGGTTTATTGCATGGAGAATAAGGTTTATTTGCTTGGGAGTCATAAAGCAAGGATACACAGTCCCAATTGCTGTTTCCTTGATGTGGGATGTCTGCCTGCTTAGGCTGGTTTACTTCTCAGTGTTTGAAACTAAGATCAGGTGTCAGCTCCAGAAATCTCCAATTAGGCTTCCCCAAGTAATCATAGAACTCATGAGATGCTTTTTGTAACTATAAATCATATTATTTCTAGCATATAATATCCATAATATAAGATTATTTGAAATTTACATTTTGAAAACTTATACATATCCCTTTAATTTTCTACCTAGGTCTATATAGGAATATGGGAGAAGGAAATGGCAAACCACTCCAGTATTCTTGCCTGAAAAATCCCGTGGACAGAGGAGCCTGGTGGGCCGCTGTCCATAAGGTCGCACAGAGTCAGACACGACTGAAGCAACTTAGCATGCATGCATGCATATAGGAATATATAGAAACATGCTTTAAGTAAAATAATTGACTATCAAAGCATTATACTTTCTCTTGATTAGGAGAAAGCAATACAGTATAATTCAGATGAAAGAGCAAGTGGCTTATAAGGCCCTCCAAAAACAAAAATTAAGCAAAAATGCTTTAAAAAACGAAGTTTCCCGGTGGTCCATGGTTATGACTGTGCTTCCACTGCTTCCACCTGGGGTGCTGGTTGGATCCCTGGTGGAGGAAGGTGCAGCCAAAAAAAAAAAAAAAATTCTAAGCATTCTTAGAAAAGAATGAGACATTTATACCTCTGTGTACCTTATAATTTTTTTTAATCTAAATGTTCTCAGATCTTCTGTTTTAACTAGTCAAGACAGTCATCCTTGAGTATTTGCAGAGGATTCGGTCCAGAAGCTGTTGGGGATACCAAAATCCACAGATGCTCAAAATCCCATAGTGAACCCCCTATATCCATGGTTCTGCAACAGGTGATTCAACAAATTGTGGATCATGTAGTACTGCATGTACTTATTAAAATAAAAAATCACTGTGTAAGTACTCAGTTCAGACCCCTGTTGTTAAAGAATCAACTGTAATTTGAGACTTTAGAGTGGACCCTGACAATAAACCATTTATCCCCTAATGGAGTTAGAGGAAATTTTTGTTTACTTTATTAAATGACCTAGAATAGTGAAGAATGAGTATATTTAAACATTTTTTTTTCAATTAAAAGGAAGTGGAAACCTGTCTTCTTACTCTAAGACCTTGGAAGACACCAAGGATTCTGGATTCAAAGGCAGAAATGTAGGTGATGAGGCAGAATGCTGTTCTGTAATAAAGCAAAGGAATCAAGGAATAGCATCCTCTCTACTTGATGTTGGAAGAAGTCCTTTCACATACTGCAGAATACGGAACACTAAACGTCATGGAAGAGCTTTAGGATTCAGAGCTTAAAGAGACCATGAAAGTTATATAGCACAGAGGTTAGGCAGAAGGCTTGCCTGGATGCAAAGTCAAGTATGCCACTCTCTAGACTATCAACTTTGAACAAGTTGCTTAACCTCTCTTGTGTTTAAGTCTCCTTATCTGTAAAAATAAAACTTACCATGGAACTGTTATAAGGTTTGCAAAAATACTTACGTTGTGGGAAAGGGAACCCCTTCCAGGGCCCGAAAGGGGGCGCTTGTCTAACACTTGGAAATGAATTGTCTGAGGAGACACATGTGCTGACAAAGCAAGAAATGTTATTGGGGTACCCGGGTGGAGAGCAGTAGGGTAAGGGAAGCCAGGAGAACTGTGCCACGTGGCTCACAGTCTCAGGTTTTATGGTGATGGGGTTAGTTTCCTGGTTGTCTTTGGCCAATCATTCTGACTCAGAATCCTTCCTGGTGGTGCATGCATTGCTCAGCCAAGATGGATGTCAGCGAGAAGGATTCTGGGAGGTCGTAGTGGCATCTTCTTTTGACCTTTCCCGAACTTTTCCAGTTGGTGGGGCTTCCCTGGTGTCTCACGTGGCTTCCCTGGTGGCTCAGATGATAAAGAATCTGCCTGTAAAGCAAGAGACCCAGGATCCCTGGGTCAGGAAGATCCCTGGAGAAGGGAATGGCAACCCACTTCAGTATTCTTGCCTGGAGAATTCTATGGACAGAGAAGCCTGGAGGGCTACAGTCCATGGGGTCACAAAGAGTTAGACATGACTGAGTGGCTTTCACTTCACTTTCCTGGTTGGTGGTGGCTTATTACTTCCATATTCATTACCAGGACCTCCTGTTGTAAAATAATTCATGCAAATGGTTACCGTGGTGCCTGGCCAGGGTGGGTGGTTATAGTCAGTGTGCTTCTTGTAACACTTAGCTTGGTGCCAGAGCAAGGCAAAGAGTATCACTTTACTGAGCTGACAATATTAACTACTGTTATTTAATCTAGAATTTCCCAAAATGTGTTCCTCAGAAACCAGTTCTATAAACCACCCCCCTCCTCTCTCCTGAAATAGGATCCCTGGGAATACTACTTTGGGAAACAAGTAATGTGTCCTTCTCAGAGAAAAATCTCAAGTATACTTGTATGTTAAGTGTCTGGAGAAGACTTAATCCCTATTGCTTGAAACTTGATTAGGTATAATTTGCTGTTGTAGATGACATTTTGATGTTTCTTAGCTTTTCTAAATGTCTGAAAACCTCCTTTGTTTCTTTTGTAAAGATTAACTAATGAATGGAGGGATCATTCACCTGGAGGGAAGAATCGCAGGCAGACCAGAAAACTGGCTTCAGTCTTGGAGACTTCGGAATCAGTATCTGAAAAAGAGCTTTGAATCTGGATCATTGTTGCCAGCCAAAATCTTTGCCTTCTCTGCCCACCGAGGCCAAATGAAAAATGCGGAGACAGAGTTTGAAGAAATAGAAAGATGGCTTTTATTCTCAGCCTGCAGAGAAGGGAACACAGTAGACTCATGCCTCAAGAACTGTGCCCCCCCTCCACGAGGAGTCGAGGGGCTTGTATAAGACAAGGGCTCGCATTCAGGATCAGTGATGGGGAGCAAAGGTGACAGGATCTTGATATCTTCCTCTTGCATTGTTTCAGAGATGGTCATAAACTGGTGTCAGTAACCGGGTGTCTGAGTCTGGCAGTTCAGCGGCTCTGTGGCCTCCTTTCCGATATGTAACTATAAGGGGAAGGGTGTTGTAAGGGTAAACACCAGATAGGGGATATATTTAGCATAGAATCAAAGGAGAAAATGTGAATTGTAACTCCTGCCGAGTTAGGGGGCAGAAAAGCAAACTTAAAGACATGCAGAAGTTAAAAAACTAGGAATGTTCGGGCCTACTCACTGTTTTATCTTCTTTGTTCTCAGGAAAGGGAAAAAAAAACTCATTCCTCTTTTCCTTGTCACTGCAACATTATGACAGTGGAACTCTAGGTTTTAGAAACCTTTATCAATATGGCAGGCAAAAAAGTGATTTTTTTGTGCGTGTTATTTTAGAAATTCCTAAAGAGATTGAACATTTTTTCATGTTTATTGGTCATTTATGTTTTTTCTTTCATGCATTTTCTATATTGTCTGTGTCCTTTGTTCATTTTTCTTTTGGATATATTTTTTTTCTTATTGATTTGTAAGCATGAAACCAAGCAGGACCCTGTAGGTCTTCAGGGCACAAAACTCTTTCTGTGTGTTTCTTGTTTGTAGAAAATAGTCTTAATACAGCTTCCATGACCTTCCCCCAAGTTCCCAAGGGCAGGTTCAAAGAGTTGCTAATCAAGGAAGGGAGGAAATGCAAAAACAGGAGAAGAGCAATCAAGAAACAATAGTACAGCCTTGGGGCAGGGTCCTGGTTTCTCTGGCTCAATGAATATACACAGCAATATCTTTGAGCTATTTTGCAGATACTGAAACCCCTACCAGAAAAAGTTAACCATGTGCGTCCCACAAGCATGTAGACCCCAGATTGGTTGGACCAGAAGATTGACAATGCTGACTGCCAATAACCTCACCATCAACCAGTCAGAAGAATGGCTATGAGCTGATCACACCGGCCTCTTTGAACCGTTACTATAAAACTCGTTACCTCATCCGGAGCCACCACATAGTTCTGAGGGTGTTAGTCTTCTTTGCTTCCACTTGCCTGGTAAAGCAATAAAGCTATTCTTTTCTATTTCACCCAAGGCTCTGTCTCTGAGATTCAGTTTGGTACTAGCATACAGAAGCTGAATTTCAGCTACAAGCATGGTTTGTTAAGGTGGATTTTAGGCGAATTAAGTGTGAGATAATACATGCATAAAATATCCAGTAAGTCATTGAAGATGACTGACAGGATAAGGCCAACAAGGAAAGAATACTCACTAGGGAAAATAGAATACAGATTTGACCCTGAGGAAAAAAAGAATTCAGCAGAAGCAAAAAATGAAGTATTCAGAGTGATTTGGATAAGCATGGTCTCATGATCCTTACAGTCATGCTTCCCTGTATTATACAATTTAGTGTGGCATCCATGACTGCAGGAAGTCCAGTCTTTTTTGAGTTGTACTCCCCAAGAACTGTGAATACAAGATGCCCCGGGCGTTCTGATTCATGTCCAAGTATTTGTCTGTCTAGCTATTATTTTTCCTTCTTAAACCCAAAACTCAGAGTGGCCCCTTGAGGTCAGAGGATTCCGCAGAACGGCCCTGATGCTGTAACACTCCATAACGTGCTGCTGTTGCTTTGTGAACTGAAATGCCTGGCACACTGCCTTCTGAAACCCGAGCAGACCGAAGGCATGCCCTGAGCAGCCCAAGCTCTTGTTACCCAGAGACCGTCAGCACTGTCACTGCTCTTGCTGACCCTGAACCTCAGGCTTGCTGTCTACTGACCCAGGCCAACCTAACCGAGTGGCTATAATTATGCCACAGATCCTAGCCCAGGCAATGGCTGTTCTCTTTGTACAAAGGAGAAATGCACAATTTGTTGTCATGTGAAATTGAAACTGTACCCTATAGGGTTAACCGAAACTGGCATCCTTAAATCCCAAGTGTGTCTTACAAAACAGTAGATAAGGGAATAGCTTATTATTAAAACCCTCTCTGTTTGTAACCTCCCTTCACTAATTAGTAAATGAGTTGTTTTTCTTAAACAACTAATTCAGTTGTTGTTTTTCTTAATTGTCTACCCTCCAAGCTTCATGTAGCCCAGATAATATATTACAGGGTTCCTTAATCACCCCTATAGATAATGTCTCTGACGTAAGGGTCACTATGGTAACAGGTGGATTTAAGTTGTTTTCTAGAAACCTAGAGTTGACTCTTACCCAGTTCAAAGTGGTCAAGAGTGGTTGGGACCACCAGCCCCCAGACTGGGCCTGCCCAGGTGTCCAGTGAATGACCTTTTGACATCAGGAGGCTAAAAGCTGCCATTTTTGAACATGTATCCCATGAAGAAGCACATAACCCAGAAACACCTCTGCAGAAGAATGATTATCTCACCTTTTTCCTACCTCCAATCACCTTTTCCCACACCTAAAACCACCCTGCTTTTAAAAAAATGCTTATTTTATTTATTTTTGGCTGTGCTGGGCCTCGCTTGCTCAGCGGGCTTTTCTCTAGTTGAGGCCAGCAGGGGCTACTCCCAAGTTTGTGCTTGCAGGCTTCTCATTGCGGGGGCTTCTCTCGCTGCAGAGCATGGGCTCTAGGGTGCTCAGGCTTCAGTAGCTGCAGCTCCTGGGCTCTAGAACACAGGCCAGTGGTTGTGGAGCACGGGCTTAGTTGCTCTGCAGGATGTGGGATCTTCTGGAATCGGGTCGAACCCATGTCTCCTGTATTGGCAGGTGGATCCTTTACCGCTGAGCCACCAGGCAAGCCTCGCCCTGCTTTAATATCCCATAACTATTTTGCCTTCCAGAGGGCAGATCTGAGACTTGTTCTCCCATCTCCTTGCTTGGTTGCCTCATGAATAAACTTTCTCTGCTATAAACACTAACTGGATGTGCACCCAATATGACTCGGCCTGACCACCTTCAAATGCTTGTAATTCGCATAGGTACTTGCCTGAAATCCATCAAAGTGTTCAGGTCTTTTGAGTGAAAAATTTTCATGGCCAAGCAGAATCTTTGGAGTTGGTTCTGGGATACAAGTCTGCCTTTTCCCCAGGTTGCTGGCCTCCTGAATATAGGCAAGCTTTCCTTTTCCAATCAACACTTTCCTCTCCGGTACTGGCTTTAGAGCAGTGAACACCCAAAGCTGTTTGGTAACAAGGATCTTTGTCCAGCTCATCTGGAATAGCCGTCTGATACTCTTTTCTCAGTTTCTCAGCTGCTCTCACGCCCATGTTTTTAAGGACAGTTGTGTTCTCCTGCACTAATCTGTCCTCCCCATTTGTCACCGCCCTCTCCTCTCCCTGACAAATACACAGATGGGAGTGACCCTATAAAGTCAGTGACAATTCTGCTCCCACACCCCCTTCTCACTGGAGACTTACAGACCAGATTTTCTAGGTAACTCTTTCCAGCTTCTCTAAGTTTCTTTTCTATCGTCTTCTCTGTGTTTTCACCAGCCTTTCCCCATACTTCATAAATCTTTCCAACTATAGACAAAACAGAAAAACTCCAAGCAATTCTTTTCTAAATCCCCAAGTAGGTTGAGCACAGTTTTCAAGTATCCATTGTTGTACCAACATTCAAAGTCTTTTGAGAAAATCTTTCATAACTGTGAAGAAGTGGTTCAAAGAGACAGCCTATGATATGGAAAGATAGCAGAACATATTGAAAATATGTAGAAAAACTGTCTGGAAACCAAACTATAAATCAAACTGCTCACAGTGCTTATTTACAGAGGAAGAACATAAATTAAAAAGGAAAAATTATTCTCATGATCCCTCAACATAGGCTCTTCTTATCTGAAGTTTTAACATTTGTTTTAGAGGAACAAATAGGATTTGAACCCAGTCTGCTGTGTTGCAGGCAGACTCTTCACTATCTGAGCTACCAGGGAAAAGCCGTAATAGAAACAGCAAATATATGGGAGTTACAAATATTACAAAGTTCTTTAAGAAATGCTTCTGGATATGTGTCTCTTGGCACAGAATTTTGGCACTTTGTTATATTCAGATACTTACACTGAAGTATCCGAAAGGTCCTGATCAGGTCCTTCATAGTGCCAGTCAACTGATGAGAGGCCGGGAAGGAGAGGCCTGAGCAGCTGCCAAGAGCTAAGAATACATCTCTACTGGCCCCAACCACAAAGCCATCAAAACTACCAATAGAAGATACTCTGGGATGAATGTTGAGACGGTTGCCTCCTTCTCTAGATGGAGTAGGAGCTAAGAAGAAAGTAACAAGGATGAGAAATCCTTGAAATTCTCTCAGTCTTTGAAGAGCAGCTAAGTATCTCAGATACTGTGTGTGACAGAGCTTTAAAAGCAAATGGTAGTGGTTTAGTTGCTAAGTCGCGTCCGACTCTTGCAACCCCGTGGACGGTAGCCTGCCAGGCTCCTCTGTCCATGGGATTCTCCAGACAAGAATACTGGAGTGGGGTGCCATTGCCTTCTCCAGAGGATAAAAGAGATCAAACTCAGGTCTCCTGCACTGCAGGCAGATTATTTACTGACTTAGCTACGAGAATACAGAACTTTAAAAGCAAAATTCTTGAACAAAGTTATTTGTTAGAATGTATCTAATTTTTGGATTTCCCGGGTGGTACTAGTGGTAAAGAACCTGCCTGCCAATGCAGGAGACATGAGGGATGCAGGTTTGATCCCTGGGCTGGGAAGATTCCCTCGAGCAGGGCATGGCAACCTGCTCTAGTATTCTTGCCTGGAGAATCCCATGGACAGAGGATCTTGAAGGGCTACAGTCCATAGGGTAACAAACAGTCGGACATGACTAAAGCAACTTAGCATTCACATATCTAATTTTTATTAGTGAGGGAATCAGGAATTAAGCAATTAGACAATAGAGTTGGTTTCCTTGCTTTACACATACACAAACGTGTATACAGTTAGCAAAAGGAAATGTGGCTAAGTGAGATACAAACCTGGGTAACATTCTACAGGGTAATAAAACCATAGTATCTTCTGGGTTAATTTCTCTAAAGGTTATACAATCATAACACCTTATCAAATCCTTCAGGGTAACCTCCAACTTTCTAGGGCTATGACACCATTTGCTCTTTTATCAGTTGTGGGTGTTGGTCAAATATACCTTGAAAACAAAGCTACTAGAATCAGATGAGGGTAAACCAGGCCTGCATGGTTCCACTCTACCTCCCTACTGAAGAATCTCCCTCCAGTATTAACTTTGAAAGTTCTCAAAATGTGTCTTTGTAAGGAAGCCAGTATTTTCATGTACCACCATGGCTAGAATTGTGTATAAAATAGGAATAAAGACTTCAGGAGGCACGCCTAGGCATTCTTCCTATGACTTTCAGTATTTGGAATGTGTGAAATTGGTTTTGGCTGCTCAGAAATATCTATTGTCCACCAGGTAATTCCCCACTGAGAGCTCTTTAGGCAAAATGCTGATTCCCTTCTAGCTGCCTTCACAACCAAAGCTGCTGCTGCTGCTGCTAAGTCACTTCAGTCGTGTCCAACTCTGTGCGACCCCATAGACAGGAGCCCAACAGGCTCCCCACAAAGCTGCTTCTTTTAAATTCAAGAGTCACGTAAAATAAATAGCCAGTGGGAATTTGCTGTATGATTCCAGGAACTCAAACCCAGCTCAAGCTCTGTGACAACCTAGAGGGGTGGGATGGGGAGGAAGGAGAGAGGGGGGCCCAAGAGGGAGGGGACATATGTATACCTATGGCTGATCCATGTCGACGTATGGCAGAAACCAAAACAATATTGTAATTATCCTTTAATTAAAAATAAATAAATTTTAAAAAGAAACGAGTCAAAGAACGGCTTGTAAAGTCAGGACCAAGTGAAATTCTGGTGGCAGGGGTTTGTTTTTCCTTCTTACCTTTGTATCCTTAGTCCTAGTCCCTTGGACTGCAAGGAGATCCAACCAGTCCATGCTGAAGGAGATCAACCCTGGGATTTCTTTGGAAGGAATGATGCTAAAGCTGAAACTCCAGTACTTTGGCCACCTCATGCGAAGAGTTGACTCATTGGAAAAGACTCTGATGCTGGGAGGGATTGGGGGCAGGAGGAGAAGGGGACGACCGAGGATGAGATGGCTGGATGGCATCACGGACTCGATGGACGTGAGTCTGAGTGAAATCCGAGAGATGGTGATGAACAGGGAGGCCTGGCATGCTGCGATTCATGGGGTCGCAAAGAGTCGGACATGACTGAGCGACTGAACTGAACTGAACTGAACGTGGCAAACACTCAGTAAAATGAAGTAAGCCTATACAAGCTTAACTAGACTATAAATATTAATGCTTCTTGTCTGTAAACTTTACCTAGTACTAAACAGAGTGTGTGAATTGCCTGTTCAGATTTCAAGGAGATCCAACCAGTCCATCCTAAAGGAGATCAGTCCTGGGTATTCATTGGAAAGACTGATGCTAAAGCTGAAACTCCAGTGCTTTGGCCACCTCATGCGAAGAGTTGACTCATTGGAAAAGACTCTGATGCTGGGAGGGATTGGGGGCAGGAGGAGAAGGGGACGACCGAGGATGAGATGGCTGGATGGCATCACCGACTCGATGGACATGAGTTTGAGTGAACTCCGGGAGTTGGTGATGGACAGGGAGGCCTGGCGTGCTGCGATTCATGGGGTCGAAAAGAGTCGGACACGACTGAGCGACTGAACTGAAGGCAATAAGGTATCCTGTTACCCTCACCTTCATGTCTTTGATTAGTGAAAATCTTCTATACATTTCCTCATCTTCCTCCATTTGTGAGGCTGAGTCCTCTAAATTTTGTCTTCCACAAATAATTCAAAGAGATAGTAATCAAATGTGTCTCCAAATTTGGTTCATTTGTGGTTCTTAAAGGACAACTTCTCTTTGGGGTAATATTAATTTCTCAGCCATCAGAAATAAACAGAACACTTTGTACTTTCTACTTACTGGGCTTTAACTGTGACTTGCTTCACAGAGACAAGGAGAGAGGAAGTCATTTTCAAGACAGAAATATCATTATTGGTTGATAGACCCTACAGTTGGAGAAGGCAATGGCACCCCACTCCAGTACTCTTGCCTAGAAAATCCCATGGACGGAGGAGCCTAATAGGCTGCAGTCCATGGGGTCGCTAGGAGTCGGACACGACTGAGCAACTCCACTTTGACTTTTCACTTTCATGCATTGGAGAAGGAAATGGCAACCCATTCCAGTGTTCTTGCCTGGAGAATCCCAGGGACGGGGAAGCCTGATGGGCTGCCGTCTATGGGGTCGCACAGAGTCGGACACGACTGAAGCGACTTAGCAGCAGACCCTACAGTATTCTCACAAAATGTATAGAAGTCATTCAAGTCCATTCTTTACCTGGTAATCTGTGATAAAGTTTTAGGAAGAATCTTATTATAGCACAAAAGCATTTAACTATTTGAGGTGTGTTTGTGTGTGTATTTGTGTGTGTTTGTGTATGTGTGTATGTGTGTTAAAGAGGTGGGCACTTAAATGTTGATTCGATTATCTGAGAAATAATCTAGATTTTAAGAGAGAGATTGGTCCCAAGTCACATGAGCTCCGTGTTAAGGCACAACCAATCCATGGAAGATGCTATGCTCCCTTCACCCTCCGGGCTGCCTCACATGGGGTCTAAGAGGATGCCTCAGTCTGTGAACTCAGATGCAGCTGTATTTAATGCTTAGATCCAAGAATCTGACATTAGTCATGGCTCCAGTTCTCTGGGCGAGGCAGGATGCAATTTGTTCTGAAAGTGCAACTAAGGGAAGGAAGCTCAGTAGGGAATAAGCTGAAAAGAGGAAAACTCTTTAGAATCAAGTGGTACTTGGTTCTCATAGCCAAAGCGAAAAACCTCCTGCAGTAAAAAAGAAAATTGTGTTTCCTGCTTTAGAGAAAACTCCAGGGGAGCCCAAGCCACAGTTACAGTGTTCTCAGAGAACACTGACTCTCTGTCACCACCAAGGGAGAGGCTAGAATGAATATTTCACTTCATCCAATGTTGGAACCCAGTTTGAACTCAGAGGAATGGAGATTAAGACAGAATCTTTGATTTCTTGTTCCTGATTCATATCTTGTCCTCATTCGGTCTCTGAGTGATTTTCCCAAATCTTTGTGATTTCCAACTCTGTTCCGTCCTCTGGTCATATGTGAATAACTATGTAGAAGATTAGGACAAGGAAATAAGTACGATTAAGATACAAATATTTGTTTTGCAGCTCTCCCCCAAGCCACCTTCTGTGCATCTAGAAAGCTAAGTTTATGTGTTTTTTCTAGGGTTTAGCATGTTTTCTTTAGCAGAAACATGGTAAAGAGTCTCAGGGGTCAGTAAAACCTCGGCCTATAAGAAAAGTATGACATAGCAACTTAATACATGGGGAAATGAGTATGAACTCAAGACTTCAAAAACACGTATGTTTTCTGACAGTGACTTCTCCAGTGCCCCAGCAGCAGTAGCGTTCACTCACCACTAACTCTCGTGTATACTTATAATACTGATATTTGGGTCTTTGATATTTTCTCCACCGAAAGGGAGCCTGGATTCCTTGGACTGTAGCAGTTTCCAAGATTAGAAACAGGAAAAAAAATTGAAATGGGTCAGGAAATATCCTTCTATTGCCAGAAAACAAGAATTCTTTAAAAATACATTTGAGTTAGTGATAAAAGGGCATAGGTACCATATTAAAGGTGTTCTTGTTTGATGGTTCAGATGGTAAAGCATCTGAACCACCCTGGGTCACATGCCTGGTTCGGGAAGATCCCCTGGAGAAGAGCATGGGAACTCACTTCAGTATTCTTGCCTAGAGAATTCCATGGACAGTGGAGACTGGTGGGCTGCAGTCCAGGGTGTCACAAAAAATCAAACATGATTGAGCAACTAGCACTTGTTGTCAAAATTTTGAAAAATTCACAATCAAATTATTATTTTTTAAGTTTCTAATGATAGAAGATTAAAATAAAATATAAGAAAAAAGATGGATACAAGACAAAAGAATGATGAAGATGAATAGATCTGTTTAATTTTTACTTATTAATGATATTAAATAGTAAATAAAGCAGCAGGTAGTTTTTCCTTTCCAATTTCTATGTCTTGCTAAAGGATAATTTTTAAAAGCAGCCATTATTTCTATATGACATTCTTATGTAGATATAAAATCTATGTGACTCATTAATTAATGAGGGAAACAGCCAGCCCTGTGTTACCACTTGATCAAAGGAGAATTAAAAGAACTATATATATATATATATATATATATACACACATACAGTCAATAAGGAATGCCAAAGTAAATTTACAAATAAATGAAAATGGGTTTATCTACAGCAATAATAAATTACATTCAACTGTTAATTTGCATTTCTATGGAAAAAATCCTTTGTACTAAAATATTAATTCACTACAACTTACAGAGTCATAAAATGGTTCACTTTGCCAACAAAGGTCTGTCTAGTCAAAGCTGTGGTTTTTCCAGTCGTTGTGTATGGATGTGAGAGTTGGACCATAAAGAATGCTGAACACCAAAGAATTGATGCTTTTGAACTGTGGTGTTGGAGAAGACTCTTGAGAGTCCCTTGGACTGCAAGGAGATCTAACCAGCCCATCCTAAAGGAAATCAGTCCTGAATATTCCCTGGAAATACTGATGCTGAAGTTGAAGCTCCAATACTTTGGCCCCCTGATGGGAAGAACTGATTCATTAGAAAAAACCCTGATGCTGGGAAAGATTGAAGGCAGGAAGAGAAGGGGACAACAGAAGATAAGATGGTTGGATGGCATCACCGACTCAATGGACATGAGTTTGAGTAAGCTCTGGGAGATACTACTGGTGTGAAGGACAGGGAAGCCTGGTGTGCAGCAGTCCATGGGATTGCAAAGAGTCAGACACAACTGAGCAACTCAGCAACAACAACAAAATCGTTTACTGTGGAGGAAAAATATGACTTTCTTCTACTTTTCTATGTTCTTTGCTGGGAGCACTGTAACAAAAGACAGATTCATAAGAGAAACCATACAAATTTGTTTAATATAAGTTCTATGGGACACTTCATAAGGGAATGAAGACCTGAAGTGGTTGTACTTGAATGTTTTAAGGCTAGGTCTGATGAAGAGTAGAGAGTGGTGGAACAATGTGATAGGACAAAAAAGGGTATGAGCCAAGTATAGAAAACTGCTCAGATTCCTCTCTTGGAGATAAGGGTGTTCCTTTCCCGAAGTATTGAGAGTGCACCATTCACATGAGGATTTATTTTTTAATTGTTTCATTTATCTATTAATGGCCGTGCTGGGTCTTGGTTGCTGCATGGACTTTCTCCAGCTGTGGAGAGCGGAGGCTACTCTCTAGCTGTGGTGTGTGGATTTCTCAGCGCTGTGCCTTCTCTAGCTGCAGAGCCGAGGCTCTAGGGTATGGGGGCTTCGCAGTAGACTCAGTAGCTGTGGCTCCCTGACTCTAGAGCACAGGCTCAACAGTGTGGCCCACATGGGCTTAGTTGCTCTGTGGCACGTGGGATCTTCTCAGATCAGGGATCGAACCCAGGTCTCCTGCACTGGCAGGTGGATTCCTATCCACTGTGCCACCAGAGAAGCCCTCACATGAGGATCTTATAAATTGCTTCAGAGTAAGGCAAAGCCTGTCCTGCACATGCTCTCTCTCAGATTTCTTCAGCTTAATATTGTCATTATGCCAAGGTGCCATATTTTGAGGTAGTATGTTCTGAACCCCATCAATGAATCAATAGAAAATTGTACTAGACAGGACAGTTAACAATTTTTTTTCCCCAAATTTCAAAGTCTTTCACAATTTTTCCTCACAGTCTGTTTATAAAGTATATGCTGCTGCTGCTGCTAAGTCACTTCAGTCGTGTCCGACTCTGTGCGACCCCATAGATGGCGGCCCACCAGGCTTCCCCATCCCTGGGATTCTCCAGGCAAGAACACTGGAGTGGGTTGCCATTTCCTTCTCCAATGCAGGAAAGTGAAAAGTGAAAGGGAAGTTGCTCAGTCATGTCCGACTTGTAAAGACATAATGGACTACAGTCTACCAGGCTCCTCAGTCTATGTAATTTTCCAGGCAAGAGTACTGGAGTGGGGTGCCATTGCTTTCTCCGTATAAAGCATATAAATATCTTTATTTTTATGTCTGTATACAGGAAAGAAGATATACAGGCAACAATAGAGGTAGATATTGTTACAAGAAACAGAAAAAATGATCAACATCAGCAGCCACATGAAGTAATAGAATGAGGGTTTGACAGTTTTTCAGCACACCCATTAGTTGTAGAAGAAGATAATGTATTCCAAGAAAATAAAACAGCCATTTATACCAAAAAGAAATGGCTACATAGACTCAACCCCTAACCACCCAGGAGAAGATATGTCTACATCTTTGCTATGCAAAGTGTGGTTCAAGGACCAGTAGCATTAGGATCACTTGGGAGCTTGCAAGAAATGTAGAATCTTAAAAAAAGGAAAGAAATAAAAAGAGATGTAGAATTTCAGGTCCTATAAACCTAAAGAATCAAAGTCTGTAATTTAACAAGTTTCACAGGTGATTTTCATGTACCTTAAAGTTTGCAAAACCCTGATCTACATATTCTGCTAGTTATAATGAGACACATGAAATGGAAGCTTTCAATTAAACCTTAAACTGTTAAGTCAGAGTGGTAAGCTATTTTGTTGTATATGGCCAGGCATAGAAAATGTGAAAGAATGTAATATTTTGTAGAGAAAAACTATGTACCAAAACATTAAAATCTATATGAGAGGCAGTTAATTAAAAGTAACAGTGAGTTTTGACTATAATAGAGGTTTAATTTAGTAACCTGTGGTTTGGGGTAGAATCACTGGTTTGTGGTAGAACTGTATAATTGAATTCCAAATCCAATTGAGAAGCAACAATTTGCCTATCCAAATCCTTCAGTGCTAATAATCAGCATAATATGTGTGTATGTTTTGTTCTCATTATAGGTTTTTAAAGCATTTATAAGAATCTGATATGTTAATTTATGATTTAAAATCATTTATTTACTCTTATTTTTTGGCCATGTGACCTGTGGAAGCTTAGTTCCCTGACCAGGAGTTGAACTCAGGTCCCCTGCGTTGGAAGCGTGGTTTCTTAACCACTGGACCTCCAGTGAAGTCTGTAAGCCATTATTTAGACACTATAATTTTAAATAAATTTGTAATCAGTGCTTGAGTATCTGAGAAATTTTGACTTGTTAAATCTGTGATTTATTGGGAATTTGAATGTATCAATATTTTGGATAATGTTTATTGTTTAGTAATTAAAGAAATGCTGATTGCTTAATGCATCAGTCAGGTTCCTGCTGATCATATAATACTGATGTATAAGATACAACTCCCAAATCTCTTATTTCATGTTCACGGCCTGTAGGTGGGGACTGGTGAGTCTCCTTCAAACTCTGCATTAAGTATTTTCCACGTGTTTCTATTGTGGGATCAGTGAATACTCAAGGGTCTTTCAAGTCAGATGACTGAAGTACAAGAGAAGAGAGTAGAAATGGGTTATCACCTGGACTCAAAACTGACAGGCTCTCTTGTCTACCCACATTCCATTGTCAAAGCAAGTCACATGGCCAAGGCCAACATCAAAAAGGTAAGGAATGCGCTGCCTGCAGTGAATCATGGCAAAGGAGGAGAGGGAAGGAAGACTTGTGAGCAAGTAATGTAGTTTACCACTCTTATTACAGCCATGAGATTAAAATATTGGATATTAGCCACAGTACAAATAGTAGTGACCATTCTTCATGAACTAAGTAGTAATAGTGCATGTGTGTGCTCAGTTGTGTCTGAGTTGTTGCAACCCTGTGGACTGTCGCCCGCCAGGCTCCTCTGTCCATGGGATTCTCCAGGCAAGAATGGAGTGAGTTGCCATTTCCTGCTCCAGGGGTCATCCCAACCCAGCGATTGAACCAAAGTCTTTTGCATCTGTTGCACTAGCAGGCAGATTCTTTACCACTAGTGCCACCTGGGAAGCCAATTTCATGAACTAAAAGCTCTCATAAATAAAGATCTTTATTAATAACGAAGTCCTGAGGAATAAAAGACTATTTTTGTGGGGTTAAATGCAGTCTGATGTGAACTTATTATTTGATCTGTGTTTTGTAGCAGGATTGCAAGTTACTCACAATACAGAAATTTAGAAAAAATTTAGCTTTTTTCTTTTGTCTATAGCTGATCTGGTCTTGTGGCCTGGTAGGTGGTGGGAAAGAAAAAACAAAATAAGACTAACTTGACTGATCTGGTTTCATATTTCAACCAATAACTTAACCACCTCATTAGAAAATTTTTCAGTTCTCAGATTTTTCACATTTTTCACTTCTCACTGCCCTTTTACCTGAATGTACATGGGGAAGGATACAGCTTATTGTATTCTTATGGTGTGGGATAGGGAGAGGGGATCTGTATGGCCTTGTCCTGGTTCTTGATTGTGTTCTGGCCAGTTCATCCAAGTTTTGTCTACAGACTTCAGTGGCTCCTAAAGTGGTCTATTTTCCCCTGATTCTGTCAGGGCTTGGTCATCCTTCCTTATTTGCTTGGCCTTCCTTCGACTCTCTCTGGCTGCAGAACTTCTGGGTGTTTCCCCATCCAGCCCCTGGCCAGGCTCTCCATCCTGGGAGCACTGTGGGATCATCTATCCCATTGCCACAACAGGTCCCATGGCTAGCTTCTAGCTCCTAACTCTGTGTCCATGTCATGGGTACCACGGCAGGTTTTGGAGTGTAAATTAAGTTTTCTCTCTTTCTTTCTCCCAGGGAGGGACCCCAGCACTGAGGCCTTCTAACCTGTTGAAGTGGAGCCACTTGGCATAACTCTCCCAGGATCCTACATGGACAAGATGACTGCCTTGGAGTGTGAGTCTCTCACTGTCCCCTTCCCTTCCTCTGATCCCTCTTTCCCTTCTCATCATCCCCCAGGCCAAGAGGACGGTCTTCTTGTACTTCTTCTCTATCATGTCTTCTTTCCACCCACCTACAGAGTAAGAAGTTTCTTGGCACAGTGTCTAAGCAAAATAGGAAAACCTCTATGATGTGGTTTGCCAAGTCTAGCTCCTAGCATGTTAAATAGGAGTCAAAGAGAAGTAGGAAAAAAAAAAAATCTTATTCACCTTGACTGTTTCTCATTGTAAAATCCTAGCTTCCACGTCAGAAGCTGCCTGTTATTTCTTTCATTCCTAATTACTACCCTTTCCCAAAGATGGGAAGATGGGTGCTTTTAGCTATTTAAAGAGAAGGTCATGACTAGGAAAAGCAAAAGAGAAGAGTATGTGGATTTTTCAAAGTTCAGCTGCTGTTACACTGACACTTTGCATTGTCAGGGCTCAAGTTGAATAATATTTTAATAAATCAGATTTGTATTCCACTCTTAGGTCTCATATGTTCTTAGGCAACATGGTGGAGCACAATTTAGGATATACATGACCTGAAGGTTGACATTTACTTTTAGGTGCCTGTGTATTTTGAGGTTGGGTGGCAGCCAGGAGTGATGAGATTATTTAGGAATGAGATTATTTAGGAATACGAAAGAAAAATTAGTTATCTCCAAATTACTTGTCATTATAGTCTAGGCAATAGGAATCATTTTCATTTATTACCCATCCTTAATCTCTGATCAAAAGAAGTCTCATTTGCATTGTTATGTTTCCTGTGCGACCCATGGTGGTCAGGCTCTGGGATATACAACTTTAGGACAATGAGTTGCTTCACTGTGACATTTGTCATCTCAGAAGAAGATACTGCCTCTTCTCCTGGTTGACAGACATCTGGGAAGATTAGAAGCACTGTTCTAACAGGAGCCGTATGATGTGCGTGCATGTGTATGTGTGTGTGTGCACGCACGCATGCTCAGTTGTGTCTAACTCTTTGAGACCCCATGGACTGTAACCCACCAGGCTTCTCTGTCCCTGGAATTTTCCAGGCAAGAATACTGGAGTGGATTGCTATTTCCTACTCCAGGGGATCTCCCCAGCCCAGAGATGGAACCTGAGTCTCCTGCATTGGCGGCCAGATTCTTTACCACGGCTCCACCTGGGAATCCCAACAGGAGCCATAACTCACAGAATTAATACTGCTGCTACTGTTCAGTGCTTTTAAGAAATGGAAATCACTTCATACAGGCTCCTATCCAGAGATGAGTGTTGTAAAAACTCATAGAAGAGATTTCAAACCAATTTCTAACTCCATCAGGACTTGATAAGATCTGGGAAATGAACCGATTCCTCCAACGAGGAAATGCCACAGCTACTGTGCATTCCATTACTGTGCTGACACCTAGGGTTAGCAGAGATACTTTGATAAACTAAACTAAAAAAAACTTTGATAGCATTGTCCTGTGGAATGATACTCTGAGAGTTATAACCTTCTTGGTAGAATATTTTCTCCTTTATCCATATCTTTGGGCCTTTAAAATCCTTTCAAAACTCAGAATCGTATTGATATAGACTTTATGGGAAAATCCAGACTCTTAGATTATCCAGTCAAGGGCAGAACTGCAAATATTTTGCAACCATTCTGGGCAAAATGAGAAATGGAATTCTAGGGAATGGTCTCTGCAATGTGAACTCAGTTGCCATGACCATGAAACCGGTGAGGATATAATTATGTGTTCACATCTCCAGTCATTTTGACTCAATTCACGGCTTTATATGAGCATTCCAACCCCAAGATGCTCCTGATCATAGCAAAAGGAAACAATGGCTGAAATGATGTCTCAAAGCTCAGATCTTACTGATCCCTTAGACAAAGTCTTTCCAGTTCTAATGACCTGCTGCTGCTGCTAAGTCGCCTCAGTCGTGTCCGACTCTGTGCGACCCCATAGACGGCAGCCCACCAGGTTCCCCCGTCCCTGAGATTCTCCAGGCAAGAACACTGGAGTGGGTTGCCATTTCCTTCTCCAATGCATGAAAGTGAAAAGTGAAAGTGAAATCGCTCAGTCGTGTCCGACTTAGCGACCCCATGGACTGCAGCCTACCAGGCTCCTCTGTCCATGGAATTTTCCAGGCAAGAGTATTGGAGTGGGTTGCCATCACTTTCTCCGTCTAATGACCTAGGGAACCCTAACTGTACCATGGCTCAAGAGTCTCAGCATTTTTAGTTTTGTTGTAAACCTCATTAAATTCAGCCACCAGTTACAGCTCACCAAAGTTAGATATTATATCTGGGCAGAGGTCTCTACTGATCCTTGATCCCAGGTACCAAATCTGAGTGGATTCAAACATGCCTGGGCCCCAAGAAGAACCTCAAGAAAATTGAGTATTTTTTATGAATAAAACAGAGCTTCCCAGGTGGCTCAGTGGTAAAGAATTCGCTTGCCAATGCAGGAGACACAGGAATCGTGGGTTCAGTCCCTGAGTTGGAAAGATCCCCTGGAGGAGGAAATTGCAACCCACTCCAGTATTCTTGTCTGGAAAATCCCATGGACAGAGGAGCCAGGGGGATTACAGTCGGTGGGGGTCTCAGAGTCTGACACGACTGAACTCAAGCGCGAGCATGAATAAAACAGTGATCTTCCTCAACTACATAGGGGGTGGGCATTGCCCCTGGAAGGGGTATTAAACAATCTCCGAGAGAAGATATTCATTTATAACGTTCAATTAATATTATAATATACCTTGGGAACTGGATATTGAGTGAACGTTTCCTGTTATCGCAAAGTTTTAGCAGAAGTTTGTAAGGGAGGAAAAATTGTTCTCCACCCTCTCTGGTTCTTTCAGCTGGCCTATCAGCTAAATTAACATATGAGATGAATAGGAGATAACCAAATTTAATTCCATATTATGAGAGCCCCACAAAAACAGTGAGACAGTTCCTAACAGTTAGACAATTGAGGTTTTGATGCCTTTCTGAGCTAGGATGATGCAGGTGGGGTCCTGGTACTTCTAAGGGAAGGAAAACAATTCACCAGAAGATGGCAAGAGCAAATGTTAGTTAAACAAATGTTTGCCTTGCCATGCAGTTGAATAAATGGGCCGTGCTGTGTTCCTCCCAGCCCATCACACTTAGCCCATGTTCTTTGTAGTTACCTCATGTGATGGTTTTCTTCATCAGGCCCTTTATCTAAATTCTTTTAGGTAGATGAGGGGGAGAGAAAAAACTCTTCCTAAGTCTTTTGAGGCTCTGTTATCTTCAACTCAAAATAGTCCATTGGCCACACTGGCACACTTGGGGGAGGCTTGTTCTGAATCCCTTCAGTTCCAAAGGGCAAAAATAATACAGCAGGTACTAATAACTTTCACACCTTGAAGAAAAGGCAAGGCTACATCAGTATGGCCTCACACTGCTGCCATTGCCCACGTCCCACTTCAGGCTATCACAGAAGATGTGGCACTCAAGTTTGAAAGAGATTTGGGAGAAGGGTGGGGTTCTGTACATTTCTTCTTGCTTCCAAGAAGGAGGGATGAAGAAGGGAGAGACTGAACCTTCATCTGAAGCCAGCACAATAGTGGAGCCACTTGAAGAACTTGGCACATGTCCCTGGAGTTGGGGCACGGACACAGTGATTGATGCTGGTCTCACACCTGAAAATCTTGAAGCTGATGGGTTGCGCCTGGATTTGACAGGGTAGACAGTGTTTCAGCAGGTCAGAAACACAGGCATATTTCCTCTGGGATAGAGTGGGTGCTGCAGATTAAATCTGGGCGTGGGTTATTACCTTGAAATTAGCCATGCCCAAGAAAGCTCTGTGAAGAAGGCTGAGCGCCGAAGAATTGATGCTTTTGAACTGTGCTGTTGGAGAAGACTCTTGAGAGTCCCTTGGACTGCAAGGAAATCCAACCAGTCCATTCTGAAGGAGATCAGCCCTGGGATTTCTTTGGAAGGAATGATGCTAAAGCTGAAACTCCAGTACTTTGGCCACCTCATGCGAAGAGTTGACTCATTGGAAAAGACTCTGATGCTGGGAGGGATAGGGGGCAGGAGGAGAAAGGGACGACAGAGGATGAGATGGCTGGACGGCATCACGGACTCGATGGATGTGAGTCTGAGTGACCTCCGGGAGCTGGTGATGAACAGGGAGGCCTGGTGTGCTGCGATTCATGGGGTCGCAAAGAGTCGGACATGACTGAGCGACTGAACTGAACTGAAGAAACCTCCTGATAAGGGAGAGGGAACCATAGCGGTAAGAAGCTACAGATGAACTTTCAGATGCGCAAATGAGAGGGTAACAGGCAGGAAGGCCAGGGGTCTCCAAATGTAGGAAATAGACTGCAAGCGTCAGAGACTTTTCATCTTCCTCTTAAGTGGCAGGAGGAAACAAACAAGTGTTAGATTTTTTTCCCCTTCTCTATACAAATTTAAAAAGAGGTTTCTCTTAAAATTCTGTGTTGCAATGATGACACCTGGTTCCACCTGAACTTAACTTTTCTCAGACCTTGAATTAACCAATGCATTTTTCTTATGGAAATGTTTGTCTTAAGCTATGTTAATGAACTATGAGTTGACTCATTGGAAAAGACTCTGATGCTGGGAGGGATTGGGGGCAGGAGGAGAAGGGGACGACAGAGGATGAGATGGCTGGATGGCATCACTGACTCGATGGACATGAGTTTGAGTGAATCCAGGAGTTAGTGATGGACAGGGAGGCCTGGCGTGCTGTGATTCATGGGGTCGCAAAGAGTCAGACCCGACTTAGCAACTGAACTGACCTGACCTGAAAAACTTAATTACACAAAAGCTCTGAGCGATCAAGCCTTGTCCCTGGCCCCAGATTGAATTCTTCTCCTCCGGAGGCCAAGAATCTCAACGTCTTTTGTGGTTCAGCAACAACCTTTTAGAAGCAAAGTCAGGGCCATCTAAGGATGCATCACCTATATCAACAGATGTGGAGACAGCTGGTCCCAGAGGTAGGTGGGTGCAGAAGAGGTAAGGGTGGGGTTTCACCAGCAATCCCAAGATGGTGCCCCAGAGGGAAAGAGGGTGCTTTTAGAAATTAGCACAGTCAGATTAAAACTACTGGTCAAGGACTGTTCCTGTGCCTTATGTTTCTCCTTCACTCTTGCTCCAAACCTTTAAGAGATCTTATATGGCAGCCAGCAGGTGGAGGAAATGATAATGTGAGACAAGAAGCAGAGGCATTACTCCTGCAGGTCTTGATTCCATCCTACCCGAGAGGAGGCAGGAGAGACGTTTTCAATTGGATGAGAGTTTAAAGTTTTGATATTTCACTCAATTGACTTATTTAAGACCTGAAAATAAGGAGAACATTTCTTTCTTACCAAGAATGGCAAGAAAAAGCTTTGAGATATGCTAAAGGTTTTATCCAAGGGACAGAAAAGAACAATCAGAGAGGATTTGCAAGGGCAGTGGGGAGAAAAACACTATATTGTTCTTTGCTTGTCCCCTGTGGAGTCTGGATTCAACTGCTGTTGTTCAGTTGCTCAGTAAGCTGGTTATAATTTTGAATTTTAATATAAGTATTTTATATATTTTTCAAACAAATTTTTTAAAACAAACTACAGAAAGAGTTGAGATACTTATTGTGGTGACCCAAAAACATCTATTTCTGCTTTATTGACTATGCCTAAGCCTTTGACTGTGTGGATCACAATAAACTGTGGAAAATTCTGAGAGAAATGGGAATACCAGAACACCTGACCTGCCTCTTGAGAAATCTGTATGCAGGCCAGGAAGCAACAGTTAGAACTGGACATGGAACAACAGACTGGTTCCAAATAGGAAAAGGAGTCCGTCAAGGCTGTATATTGTCACCCTGCTTATTTAACTTCTATGCAGAGTACATCATGAGAAACGCTGGGCTGGAAGAAACACAAGCTGGAATCAAGATTGCCGGGAGAAATATCAATAACCTCAAATATGCAGATGACACCACCCTTATGGCAGAAAGTGAAGAGGAACTAAAAAGCCTCTTGATGAAAGTAAAAGAGGAGAGTGAAAAAGTTGGCTTAAAGCTCAACATTCAGAAAACGAAGATCATTGCATCCGGTCCCATCACTCCATGGGAAATAGATGGGGAAACAGTGAAAACAGTGTCAGACTTTGCTTTTTTGGGCTCCAAAATCACTGCAGATGGTGACTGCAGCCATGAAATTAAAAGATGCTTACTCCTTGGAAGAAAAGTTATGACCAACCTAGATAGCATATTCAAAAGCAGAGACATTACTTTGCCAACTAAGGTCCATCTAGTCAAGGCTATGGTTTTTCCAGTGGTCATGTATGGATGTGAGAGTTGGACTGTGAAGAAGGCTGAGCGCCGAAGAATTGATGCTTTTGAACTATGGTGTTGGAGAAGACTCTTGAGAGTCCCTTGGACTGCAAGGAGATCCAACCAGTCCATCCTGAAAGAGATCAGCCCTGGGATTTCTTTGGAAGGAATGATGCTAAAGCTGAAACTCCAGTACTTTGGCCACCTCATGCAAAGAGTTGACTCATTGGAAAAGACTCTGATGCTGGGAGGAGAAGGGGACGACAGAGGATGAAATGACTGGATGGCATCACGGACTCGATGGACGTGAGTCTGAGTGAACTCCAGGAGCTGGTGATGGACAGGGAGGCCTGGCGTGCTGCAATTCATGGGGTCGCAAAGAGTCAGACACGACTGAGCGACTGAACTGAACTGAAGGAGGAAAGAGCAGATAAAACCAAGGAGGGGCTCGGAATGCAGGAATGGAAAAACCAGACCCTTATGTTGTAAGGGTCCTTCCCTCCCCCATGTTGTAACTATTAATGGAAGACTATAACCTGTCTCCCCTCCTACCCCGTGGGGAGAAGCTATTTGCCCTACTCTTCCCCAGCCCAGTATTACACGCCTCATCCTGAAGGAGGAAACAGACAGAACAGGCTCCATCTTGAAAGCAGGATTCCATCTTGGGCTGGACTGTGGACTTTGAGCTGTATGCCCAGTATCTATGGAAATGACATTCCAACGGGAAAACCAGACCCCCTCACCACCTCCACCCCACATCCGGCCCCTCCACCCCCATGGAAGAGCCCCAGGACTCATACCTAGACTCTCTATCACCTAAAAGAATACTGTGTAACTGAATAGAATCATAAATTCTATTAGGCTTATTGGGGGTATGACCACAGGCCTATTGATAATTGTCTACTGTTAACTACCTAGGCTTAAGGCATATGAATCATGGGTTAACTTTGTATCTTTCTTTTCCTTTGTTCAGATTACTTTCAGGGAATTTGGGGAGGTGGATTTGGGGACGTACACTTAGTGTATATAAGGTTTTCACAAAAAGTGGTCGGGATCCTTGGCTAAGAAGAGACTGCCTTGGGCCCACCGGTGTAATAAGCCGCACTCCACTATCTGCGTTGTCTTTCTGAGTGAGTTTGTTTCCTGGAACGTGTGGCTACAACAATCCAATCAGCAAAAGACCCGCAAGACCCCATCCCACTCCTTGTACCCTGGCTATAAAAGTGGACTGAGGACCCCTGTTCAACATCAGATCTTGCTTGAGCTGGCCCGCTGTTCTAACAGCGTCTCCCACTCTAACACACTTTATTTCCCTCTCATTCTGTCTCATGTCTGGAAATTCTTTTCCAACCCACTCCGGGACCATGACACTTATGTATATTAAAGGGGGCACAATATAGTGAAACACTAAACACAGTCCTGATTTAAATAACCTACTATACAATGGGCTTCCCTGGTGGCTCAGATGGTAAAGAATCTGCCTGCAATGAGGAGACCTGGGTCTGATCCCTGGAGAGGGAAGATCCCCTGGAGAGGGAAATGGGAACCCACTCCAGTATTCTTGCCTGGAGAACCCAATGGACAGAGGAGCCTGACAGGCTACAGTCTGTGGGGTCACAGAGAGTCAGACATGACTTAGCGACTGAATAACAACAATGTCCCAGTATCCGCATGGTCAAAAGAGAGAGGCTCAGAGATGTTAAATAAATTGCTTAAGATCACACTGCTGTTAAATGATGCAGTCCATTCAAGTCCATATCTGTCTCATCCTAAAATTCACTTTCTTTTCATTCTTTTTCCATCCTAATGTGTGAGGAATGGTTGGGATATTTATTATAAGCCAGAGTTAATTGTTTTATTTATTTCCCCATAATACATCACTTTCACAGAGAGCTTTAGGAACTCTTCTAACTTCACCCATAAATTTTAGTTTAGAATTGAATGGATTATGGTTTGAATTAATTAGGAAGCTTTTGGTTGCAAGTAATGGGAATAACTGACTAAACATGGCTAAACAATGGAAGTCTGTTATCTTATATAAAAACTCTAGAGGTGGGCAGTTTCAGAATTAATGATTCTTGAGTTCTTGATCAGCTACACTGCAATTTTCTTGTTTTTCTCCTCATGCTCATGAGATAATTGCTAACATTCTAAACAGTATGCCCTCATCAAACATGAGCAAAAGGAAAGGGTTTTCTTTTCCTTTGATTCTTTTATCAGAGAATTTAAAAAATAACCTTCAGTTTATTTTCCATTATAATTAATTGACCCCAATTGTGTCATTTTTTCATCCTTAGGCCAGTGAAATTAAGGGCAATGAGATTATCAGTACTGACTTAGACCAATTATGACTGATTCCCAGAGGCAGAATCGAACTTCCCTGAGCATTTTGCTGCCTGATGCTTGATGGAGTTTGGCTTTCTGGTAGTGATGGAGAAAGGAAGAAAAGCAGCTGGATCCACAGTGTCTGCTACAGGGTCGTATGCTAAAATCTGCTACCAGTGAAAGGCTCATGACAGCGGATCCGTGTAGGCAGTGTCACTGTGCTGAGTCACTGCTGCTTATGGGTTGGAGATGATACTCCTTAATAACTACTGCTTCTCTGTCATCCCTGATCTGTTCGCTTAATGCAAAAAGTTAAGTTCAAGTTTCTGACTTTGCACTTGTGAGAAATAACAGTCATTCTTTGGTATATGATGTTTTTCCTAAAGCATATTATTGTTCCAAATTCTTAGTGCTTTGCTTCAAATATTTTTGAAGAAAGAATAATGTGAGTGATCTTTCTCAGGATTGAAAATGTGAATACCTTCCTATGGAAATAGCACACAAATATGTAACTGAAAATGGCAAGCATTCATCATTTTGTGTTCCTGGTATAGCAGTAGGGCAGTAATATAATCACAATAATAATGATTAACAATAATGATAGCCAGTCACTGGTCTGAGAATATTTTCACACACATACATTTTTTTCATTTTTGATTAAAGTACAGTTATAATTGATTTATAATACTGTGTTAATTTCAGATGTACAGCCAAATGATTTAGCTATATTAATATACTACATACATACACATATATAAGTATGATGTTGTCTATCTATTTTGTTTATAGTGATGTGTTTCTGTTAATCCCATACTCCTAATTTACCCCTTCCCCCTTTCCCCTTTGGTAACCATAAGTTTGTCTTCTATATCTGGGAGTCTGTTCCTGTTTTGTCAGTAAATTCATTTGTATTAATTTTTAGGTTCCACATATAAGTGATATCATATGGTATATTTCTTCTCTGTCTGACTTACTTCACTCAATTTGATATTCTCTAGGTTCATCCATGTTGCTGCAAATGGAATCACTTCATTCTTTTCTATGGATGAGTAGTATTTCATTGTATATATATGTACCACATCTTTATCCATTCATTGTTGATGGATACTTAGGTCACTTCTATGTCTTGGCTATTGTAAATAGTGCTGCTATGAACACTGGGTTGCATGCAGACATACATTTTTAATCTTCATAACAATTACATGAGATAAGGTTGAACATCCTCATTTTATAGACAAGTGAGGTTCTGGAACGTGCCCATGTCTACACAGCCGAGAGTTAGGCTCTGAATCCCGTCCACTGACTCAGAGCGAGCCTGCTGAATGTCTGGGGTGTGCTGTGCTCACTAAACTCACCAGCTACAGGTGAAGATGAGAGTGTGGAAAGGAAGTGGGAAGCGAGACATCTTATAAAGGCTGAAACTGATCACCACGGGGGAAGAATTCAAAATTTGTTTGTAAGAAGACAAATCTCAAGTTGTAGTTTTAGAGAAACATTACTGTATTGTCAAGGCTGTGCGTGAATGCTTAGCTGTTTCAGTCGTATCCTACTCTTTGCGACCCCATGGACTGTAACCCTCTGTCTGTGGGATTCTTCAGGTAAGGATACTAGAGTGGGTTGCCATTTCCTCCTCCAGAGGACTGAGCGTCTTCACTTTCACTTTTCACTTTCATGCATTGGAGAAGGAAATGGCAGCCCACTCTGGTGTTCTTGCCTGGAGAATCCCAGGGACGGGCCAGCCTGGTGGGCTGCCGTCTATGGGGTCGCACAGAGTTTGACACGACTGAAGCAACGCAGCAGCAGCTGCTTTGAGTATAGCAACTCGGATTCCTCTACCTTAAAGATAAGCAGATAGTATCTCAAATTAACGTCTGGCCGAAGGATTTTCACAAGGTAAACATTTAGTGCTGAAAGGAAGGGGAAATGTTAGTAAAGGTGCCAATAATCTCGGCGAGGCAGTAGTGAGCAGTGGTGTGAAGTGAGATCCAGGAATTGAACCTGGGTAGCCTGGATGAAAACCAGGAATCCTAGCCACCAGATCAGCAAGGGTTAGAGGCTAGAAGCTATTTTTTCCCTGGAGCTTTGTCCCCAGTGAAACATGCATTATTCACAGAAACAGAAACTGTAAAAGCAGGTACAAAGTTTATTATTAGAGACAGCACAACAACCAGTGGGAGAACACACAGAGAAACGGTTTGTTTAGTTGAGACAGAGCGAGGCAGAGATGCACACCTGCAGAGAAAGGGTGTGGGTGTCCTCATCAGCGAGGAGGAATGCAGTGAAGAGGCAGTAAAAGTCATTTCTGTAAGTCAGTTCTTCCGGGTCTTTGTCTTCTTTCAGGCCAATTATCTGGTTTCTTCCTCTATACCTTACCTATTTGAGACCCTCCCCTGGCTGCTCATGCAGCCCTCAGCCAAGATGGATCTGGAAGTAAAGGCTTCTGGGAGGAGCAAGACTCATTATGGAGGCGTTATACCCTGACTTTTGACCCACAGGGAGCTTTCTGCTCATGTATAGTGTCTCCTGTGTCCCAAATAAGGGGAGAGCAGAGATCCCTTAATCCTTTACTCAAACAGGGTTTTGCCCCTCTTTGTCCTTGCCGTGACGATTACCTTAAGGTGTTTTCAAGAGACAAACACTGGCTGTTTACCTTGTTTCTGCTGTTACTTCCATTTTGGAGAGCAAACAGGAAGCTGATTGTAAATACCTTAACTGGAGCCCACCTATGTCTTATCTCAGAAAATGCTAACAGTCTTAAGTATCCAGCCTGAAGCCTACTTTTTCATGCCAGTGAGATGTAAACAGGAGGCCAGTGAATGTCTAACCTGGAGCCCATCTATCTCCCACATCACTAACAGTTATCAACTAGTTATTTCACCCTCTGAATTTCTCAGCAAAGGAATCTAGATACTGAGTAGGAGGCAAACACACCTGCCTAGTTGCTGTTGCAGATTGTAATAAATACTTTTAAGCAGAAGTGCCGCTGTGACAGTGCTTTTGGGCAAACCCAATACTTTCTTCTTCCAAAATCATTCCTCCTTCCTATCTTCATTAGATACGTAAGAGTACATTAGTTTCTTTAGAGTCCTGTTTTTTTGACCAGATGCTACAAGAGTGAAATCTGATAGATGAATTCATTCCAGAGTGTTATAGAGAGTGAGCAGAAAGAACTGCAACTAACAAAACAAGACAAATGCATTTCTAACAGAAGTCTGAGAAGGCAGAGATGTTAATGTAGATAGAAGTCTTAAAGGAGATTCTCTGAGACTGGTCACATGTCATGTGTACTGGTCACATCTCATGTGGTCTGCTCTCCATCAGAAAGCTTCCCTTGGCCCTGGTGGACTAGACCTCTGTATGTGCACACCCAGCAAGTTAAGCACAAGCTAGAACCCCAGTGGGAGTGCAGAGACTCACTTCCTTTGGCTTTATCTCTTCTTTGGGGGGCAGGGTCTTTTCCTTAGACACAAACCAAGTACATTGAGTCACAGCAAAATAATACCTTTAAATCTAAATAATATGAACAGTTATAGCCATAAGCTTAACTTGTGTGTTTGTTCAGTTGCTCAGTCATGTCCAACTCTTTGTGACCCCTATGGACTGTAGCCTACCAAGCTCCTCTGTCCGTGGAGTTTTCTAACCAAGAATATTGGAGTGGGTAACCATTTCCTCCTCCAGGGGATCTTCCCGACCCAGGGATCTAACCCGCATGTCCCTCATCTCTGGCATTGCAGGTAGATATTTACTGTTGAGCCACCAGAAAAGTCCAGGCTTATCTTACTATTATTTACTTTTTTCCCAGTTACCTAAGGTTAGGTCTGTTCCCTGATGAAGACATGAAGGTATTTTGGAAAAAAAAAAAAAACAAACTTTTTTTTTTTTTTTAATAATAGACCCAAACTTCAAGTAACTCAGGCCAGAAGACAAATTGCTGTTTTGAAATTGCTCAAGCTATGGCCCAAAGGTCCACCTTCCTTTGAACTTTATGGGGAAGGATTAAAAGTAGTTCTACTTTGGTAAGCACCAGGGGTTCAGAAGAGGACTTGTAGGAATCATGATTTGCTAGACTGCCATTCTGCTTTCTAAGATAAAGTGAAGATCAGTTTTTAAGCCTAAGACTTTTTACAATGCAACTGACAGGCCAAAAGCAATTTTCAGTTTTTCACAAAGATCCAGGGAGTAGAACTCCCTATTACATGATTAAACATTTCTTGGCAGCAGCTTGCTAGATGGGCTTGAGAGCTCTTGGCGGAAGCCATCATTAAATCATCCTTCTTCCCTGTATCACATCCACAAACCACAGTTGATTTACAGCGCTTGCTGAGAAAGGCAAGTCTTAGTCCTAAGGGACATCAAAATGAAAAGCACACCAAATGAAGTGTTTAATTTCATCAGCCCAAGAATTAAGTACAACATCATTTTCTCTGTAGTGTTTATAATAGCTTTCTGTTAGACAGACCTGATTACAGGATTATGTATAAACTTTTTGCATAGAGTATGTGGGCTCCCCAGGTGGCGCTAGTCGTAAAGAATCTGCCTGTTGATGCAAGAGATACAGGTTCAATCCCTGGGCCGGGAAGATCCACTGGCGTAGGAAATGGCACCCCACTCCAGTATTCTTGCCTGGAGAATTCCATGGACAGAGAAGCCTGGCAGGCTACTGGGCTGCAAAGAGTCAGACATGACTGAGCAAACCCTGCTACCCCAACAGATTATGTATCATTTAAAATTGTAGCAGAGAATAACATTAGAAGGTAGACTTGTTCAATTCATCCCTCATAGGACCACATGTACTTTCTTCACTGTAACAAATCATATGTCAGTATGATAGTAGTTTATTTCTTTTTATTTTTTAAATTAATAAACTACTTTTTCTTTTCCGTTTTTTAAATTCAGTTCCATTCATTTGCTCAGTTGTGTCAGATTCTTTGCGACCCCATGAACCACAGCACACCAGGCCTCCCTGTCCATCACCAACTCCTGGAGTCCACCCAAACCCATGTCCATCGAGTCGGTGATGCAATCCAACCATCTCATCCTCTGTCATCCCCTTCTCCTCCTGCCCTCAATCTTTCCCAGCATCAGGGTCTTTTCAAATGAGTCAGCTCTTTGCATTAGGTGGCCAAAGTATTGGAGTTTCAGCTTTAGCATCAGTCCTTCCAATGAACACCCAGGACTGACATCCTTTAGGATGGACTGATTGGATCTCTTTGCAGTCCAAGGGACTCTCAAGAGTCTTCTCCAACAACACAGTTCAAAAACATCAATTCTTCGGCTCTTAGCTTTTTTTATAGTCCAACTTTCACATCCATACATGACCACTGGAAAAACCATAGCCTTGACTAGAAAGACCATTGTTGGCAAAGTAGTGTCTCTGCTTTTTAATATGCTCTCTAGGTTGGTCATAACTTTCCTTCAATGGAATAAGCGTCTTTTAATTTCATGACTGAAATCACCATCTGCAGTGATTTTGGAGCCCAAAAAATAAAGTCTGACACTATTTCCACTGTTTCCCCGTCTATTTGCCATGAGGTGATGGGACTGGATGCCATGATCTTAGATTTCTGAATGTTGAGTTTTAAGCCAGTTTTTTCACTCTCCTCTTTTACTTTCATCAAGAGGCTCTTTAGTTCTTCACTTTCTGCCATAAGGGTGGTGTCATCTGCATATCTGAGGTTATTTATATTTCTCCCGGCAATCCTGATTCCAATTTTTGCTTCTTCCAGCCCAACATTTCTCATGATGTACTCTGCATATAAGCTAAATAAGCAGGGTGACAATATACAGCCTTGACGTACTCCTTTCCCGATTTGGAACCAGTCTGTTGTTCCATGTCCAGTTCTAACAGTTGCTTCCTGACCTGTATACAGGTTTCTCAAGAGGCAGGTCATTTTTTAATTCTTGGAGGATAATTGCTTCACAATGTTGTGTTAGTTTCTGCTGTACAACACAGAGAATTAGCTATATGTATACATATATCTCCTCTCCCTTGAGCCTCCCTACCACTCTTTCAGACTATTTTTTCTTACAATAGTTTTAGGTTTTTAGAAGAATTAATCAGGAAGCAGAGTTCCTATATACCTCCTTCACTGCCTTCCCTTCCCTCGAGTTTCTCTACTATTAAGATTGTGCATTAGTGTGATACACTTGTTGAAACTGAGCCAATAGTCATCAACTATTATTGACTCAAGTCCATAGTTTACAATACTATTCATTCTCTCTGTTGTACATTCTCTGGGTTTGAACAAATGTATAATGATAATGAATGACATACCCATCATTACTGTATCCTACAGAATAGTTTTTTGCCAGCCCAAAATATCTCTCTGGCTTGTGGTTTCTTTTGAGCTGAAAACAATCAAGGCCTGAGAGACTTAGGAAGAAACTTTGACCCCGGTGGCACTAGTGGTAAAGAACCTGCCTGCCGATGCAGGAGACATGAGACGCACTTTTAATCCCTGGGTCAGGGAGATAGATCCCCTGGAGGAGGCCACGGCAACCCACTCCAGTATTCTCGCCTGGGAGAAACCCATGGACAGAGTAGCCTGGCAGGCTACAGACCACAGGGTCACAAAGAGTCAGACACGACTGAGCGGCTTAGGATGCATAGTATGCATGTATTTGTTGTGTAAAGAATTTAAAGAATAGGGCGATCACTAGCAATATATGAAAAGAACATGGGCGAGGTGTGGTGATCTTTAGGCAGAGCCTAAAGATCAGAGTCCACTCTGTGTCTCCTTGCCATTGAGTGGCCCAGCAAACATTTGTTTACCAAATATTTGCTCTTCCAACTTCATGTGAATTGCCTTCCTCCGCTTTCAAGTCCCAAATTACTACCCGTAGTATACTCTTGTATTTAGCCTAAGAGGGCATTTCAGTGAGGGTTTCAGTCATTTTGCTGAGTTACTCACCTTTCCTGGGTCTGTCCCATGTACATGTTATTAAACTTTCGTGTGATTTTTCTCCTTTTAATCTGTCTCATGTCAATTTAGTTCTCAGACCAGCCAGAAGAACCTAGAAGACCATAAGAAATTTTTTTTGTCCTTAAGGTTCATCCAAGTCTTTGCATGACTTAACAGTTTATTTATTTTCATTGCTAAGTAATAGTTCATTGCACAAATTCCAACAGTTTGTTTATCTTTTGTTTCTCCATCCTTTATCACTAAAGGACATCTTTGTTGCTTTTGGAAATTATGGATAAAATTGTTATAAAAATCTGTTTGCAAATTTTTGTGTGAACATAGGTTTTTTACCCATTTGGGCAAATACCAAGGAGCATGAGTATTTGGTCATACATAAATGGGTGTTTAGTTTTATGAGGAACTGCAAAACTGTTTTCCAAAGTGACTGTAACATTTTACACTCCTACCAACAATGAATGAGAGTTCCTGTTGCTTCGCGTATGTATTAGTCTTTGGTGTTGCCCATGTTTTGGGTTTTAGCCTTTCTAATAGGTACCTAGTTACATCTGATTGTTTTATTTATTTATTCATTCATTTATTAGGCTGCACTCGATCTTAACTGTGGCACTTGGGATCTTTAGTTGTGGTATGTGGGATCTAGTCCCCTGAACAGGGATCGAACCTGTGCCCTCTGCATTGGAAGCAGAGTCTTAGCCACTGGACCATCCAGGAAGTCCCTCATTGCTGTTTTAATTTGTCCACATACATACTGAAATATCTTAAAGCGTATTGCTCCCTCCTGAACTGGGATTCGTAACCTGGAGTTGAGAGATGGGATTCAGGACCTTTGTGAAATGGCTTGTGAAATTGTGTGTGAATTTTCTGGAACATGGAATCTATTTTTATTGTTAGAATTTATGAGCTTTATCAGTCACAAAGATAAAGGGCTACCATTATATTGTATTATTTTTTAAAAATGTAAACCACTGTTACCATATTATCAGATTTCATGCTTTTAAAAGGTTGTGAAAGTAGTGAAAGTGTTAGTCACTCCGTTTTTTCTGACTGTTTATGACCCCATGGACAGTATCCCACCAGGCTCTTCTGTCTGTGGAATTTCCTTGGCAAGAATACCAGAGTGGGTTGCCATTTAAAAAGGTTACTACCAGCTATTATGTTCATGATCTTCCAACACATTTGTGGAGCATTTTTAATGTGAGAAGCACAATACTAGGTACCAAAGAGTCAAAGATCAAAAACATATGAACTTTGTTCTTAAGAAATTCTGACTGGTGCAGCTCATGTTACCAGCCAGCAATCATAAAGGAAGGCTCAAAGACTGCTATGTCATTTTAAAATTATCTCTGGATGTTCAGTCTTACTTGTGCCAGTAGATGTCATTGTAGTATAGGCCAGCTCACTGATCAGCTACCTCAAAGACAAGGAATTCAGATTTTTTTTTTGTCTTGATTCATGAGGTACATACATAAAAGTCTTCATGCAGATTTCTCATATAGATTTCTTTCTCTTACTGACACAGACATAGAACTGCCATAAGTACAAAATTGTGGTTATTTTGAAAGTTAAAGGAGATGTTAAAGCTAGCTAAAAAATATTTCTGCAAAAAAGGATATACATAACCAGTACTATTGCAACTCATAGTGTAATGTAGCTGGTATTTTGAGACTATTATGATTTCAATATGAGCTTGAGGTTTATTAAAGCTTCCATTAAAAGAAAGCAACAATTATCATTATTTATATTTAATACAATTTGGCTGTTCTCCTGTAAAACCCAAAAACAAATGGAATACTTCTAGCAAAGTGAAATATTTTAATTTTAGTGTTTATGACATATATGTTGTTTCAGAGAGTATTATTCTGTTCTGAAATAAGAGTTATGTACAAGGAAAAGTTGTACAAAGTGTAGCTTTCTCTAGTGCTCATTCATTCATTAAATAAATTATGCTAATGTCCAAGATTTTCCAAGCCTAGCACTAGCCTTGCAAATACAAAGACAATAAAGTATATGCCATGTCCATAAAGAGATTATATTCTAGTGAGAAATAATTGTTTTAAAAACAAAAATTAGAGTAGCAATTAGAGACGCAGGCTCAATTAGATTTAACGTGTGTTTTTTGGCTAGTCTCAAGCCAGTAAGAGACAAATGAGGCCTACTAATATACAACTGTGCTGAGACTTAGAATCTTTTCTTTTATCCTAAGTGTCTGAGGTTCTAGATTCAGTTAATGAACCAATGAGTATGTCTACCTTACTGCTTGTCATCCATATCCTAAAGAAGCTTTGTTGATGCACACTATTTTTCATATAAGGAATCACTCAGGGGACTTACCCAACAGTCCAGTGGTTAAGACTCCGCCTTCCACTGCATGGGTTCGATCCCTGATTGGAGAATTAAGGTCCCACATGCTGCAGGATATGGCCAAAAAATTTAAAACAGAGAAAAGGAGTCACTTTGAAGAGGCTCTTTTGCTTTTCAATGTTTGTCAAGCAAGAGGGTGTGAATTGAAAAGCTGTCTAATTTGTATTGGGATGGTTGACGTAGGAAACTGTTTTTATGAGGCCAATGTTATCCTGATACTGAAATCAAACAAAATCATTTGCACAAAATTCCCAACAAAGTATTGTCAAATCAAATCCAATATTATGGATAATGCATATCCTAAAAGGATAATGCATCCTGTTTAAGGAAGTTTGTCCCAGGAAGGCAAATTGGCTTAATATGGTAACAAAATCAATGTAATTTATACCATCAATAGACTAAAGAAGAAAAACTGTATGATCATTCCAATGGATGCAAAATAAGCATTAAACAAAATTCGACATTTGTTCATGATAAAAACTCTAAGCAGACTAGAAATAGAAACTTACTCAGCTTAATAAAAGATCTATGGAAAAGCTATAATTAACATATTTATAACAGTGAAAGACTGGATACTTTCTTCTACTTTCAGGAACAATGGAGGATTGTATTCTCCCACCATTGCTATTTATTACCTTATTGGAGGTTGTAGCCAGTGCAATAAGGAAAGGAAAAAAAAAATGCAGGGATTGAAAAAGAAGAAATTAAGCTGTTTCTATTTGCAGGTGACATTACTGTCTACATAAAAAATCCCCAAGAATTTACAAAGTAGCTTCTGTAATAGGCGAATTTAACAATGTTGTAGGATACATGCTCAATATGCAAAAATAAACTGTGTACATATGTTAGCAAAAGTTGGAAGGTGAAATAAAAAGTACCATGTCACAATAGGACTAAAACCATTAAATACTTTGTCTAACTTTGTTTGTTAGGTGTAAACCTAACAAAATATGTGTCAGTTTTATATGCTGAAAACTACAAAATATTGATAAGTAGTGTTAGTTGCTCAGTCATGTCCAACCTTTTGCAACCCTGTGGATGGTAGCCCGCCAGGCTCCTCTGTCCATGGAATTCTCCAGGCAAGACTACTGGGGTGGGTAGTCATTCCCTTCTCCAGGTGATCTTCCCAACCCAGGGATCAAACCCAGGTCTCTTGCATCACAGGCAGATTCTTTACTGTCTAAACCTTCAGGGAAGTCCAAAATATTGATAGTAGAATCAAAGCCTCTAAAGGAAGAAGTATCTGTGTTTATGGACTGGAAGACTCAATATTGTTAAGATTCCAATTATTCCCAATTGTTGTAGATTCAGTGTAATTCTAATAAAAGTTCCAGCATTCTTTCTTTTCTTTTCTGGAAACTGGCAAGCATATCTTAAACTTATATAGGAAAGCAAAAAGGATAGTCAAAAAAATTCTGCAGAAAAATGGCTAAAATAAATGAAAGGTAAAACAATTATGAAAAAAGATAAAAGTTGGAAGAATCACATCACTACCTGATTTCAAAACTTACAAGCCACAGTAATCAATACAGTGTGGTACTGGCAAAAGTATAGATACAGAACAGTAAAACAGACTACACCAAGGGTTGTCAAATTGTAGCCTAAAAGCCTAAATCTGGCCTGCTCTCTGTTTTGAAAAGAAAGTTTTGATACAAAAAAAACTGTCAGGCTTTTTTGATTACATATTGTCCATGGCTGCTGCTATGCTGTAATGACAGGGTCGATTAGTTACAGCGAAGATTGTAGCCTGCCATCCTAAAATCTTTCTTATCCATTCCTTTACAGGAAAAGTTGGCCAAACCCTAGAACAGAATCCAAGCATAAAACAACTCATACATGATCAATTGATTTTTGACGAACATGCTGAGAAGACTATGCAATCATGTGATGTAGAAATTCCAGGCTTTCAGTATGTTGCTGCTGCAACAACAGATGCTGGACATACATGTACAAAAAATCTGAATGTTGGCTTATACCTTACACTATACTAAAAATTTAACTCAGACCACAGACCTAAATGTAAAACCTAAAGTATAACATTTCTAGGAGGAAGGAGGTGAAAAATCTTTGTGAACATGGGTTAGGCAAAAATTTTGTAAAGAGCATCCAAAAAAATTCAAACCAAAATAGAAAAAGTTGATAAATAGGACTTGATCTAAATTAAAAGCATCCACTCTTCGAAAAACAATATTAAGAAAATGAAAGAGAAGTCACAGACTGGAAATAAATATTTATAAAACACTATCTAGTAAAAGACTGATTTCATTAATGTGTTGCTGCTGCTGCTGCTGCTAAGTTGCTTCAGTCGTGTCTAACTCTGTACAACCCCAGAGACGTCAGCCCACCAGGCTCCCCCATCCCTGGGGTTCTCCAGGCAAGAACACTGGAGTGGGCTGCCATTTCCTTCTCCAATGGATGAAAGGAAAAGTGAAAGTGAAGTCACTCAGTCGTTTCTGACTCTTAGCAGCCCCATGGACTGCAGCCCACTAGGCTCCTCTGTCCATGGGATTTTCCAGGTGAGAGTACTGGAGTGGGTTGCCATTGCCTTTTCCATCATTAATGTGTAAAGAACCCTAACAACTCAATAATAACAAACAGACAAAGTCATTTAAAAAATGGAGAAAATATGTGAACAGACATTTCATACATAAATTCATACATAATGAAATTTCATGCATTTCATAAATTAAAACCACAATGAGGTAACATCACAGATCTCTTAGTGTCGATGAGGGGATGCTGTGCCACTGGAACTCTCATACACTGTGGGTAACATGAAAAATGGTGCAGCCACTTTGAATAAACAGCATGACAGTTTTTTATGAAGTTAAATGTGTTCTTTCTACATGACCTAACTCATCATCCAGGTTTTTACCCAAAAGAACTACAAATATATGTTTGCAAAAGACTGGTACATAAGTGCTTATAGAACCCTATTTATAACCACCAGAAAAAACAAACAAACAAACACGGATGTTCATTACATGTGAAAGGATGAGTAAATAACAGTATGTCTGCAATGTGTACACATGTACTGTGATGCATTCCATACGATGGAATTCCATACCATAGACTATGATTCAGCAGTACAAGAGACAGACGTCAAATGTGTTACACTAACTGAAAGAAGTCAAACTTATAAGGCCACATGCTATGAATATGCTATGCTGTCAACCTATGTGACACCGTGGAAAAATTAAAGCCATAGGGATAGCTGTAGGCCAGGGAGTGACCACAAGGGATACATGGGAACTTTGGGGAGTGGTAGAAATGTATTCTATCATAAATTATGACAGTGGTTATATGACTGGATATATTTGCCAGAATTCATAAAATCATACATCTAAAAGGTGAATATGGGGAATTCCCTGGAGGTCCAGTGGTTAGGACTCTGCTTTCATTCTTGAGATGCTGCCAAAAACAAAGGTCAATTTTACTGTCTGTAAATCATATTCCAGTAAATCTGACTCTTTAAAATGGCCATCAGGGAACTTCCCTGGTGGTCCAGTGGCTAAGACTCCATACTTCCAATGCAGGGGGCCCAGGTTCGATCCCTGGTAAGGGATATAGATCCCACATGCTCCAACTAAGACCCAGTGCAGCCAAATAAATAAATAAATAAAAATAAATTTTAAAAAGTGGCCACCAAGTAAAAGAATGATTTCAAGTGAAAGTCAAAAAGCTGACTATCTTGTGTTGGAAGGAAATTCAAAATTCAAACTAGAGAGTTAATTTAGAAGAAATTCAGAAATCCATATAAACTTTTGCATAGTCAAACTTTTGGATATGTGAGGTCTCAGGGCATATACCTTATGAATATCAAGGGGCTCTGGTATATACTATAAAGTATAAGAGTCTAATAGAATTTATTTTTCACATGAGAGATTTACAAGCATTTAAGGAGGAGGTTGGTAACTCTCCCTAGAGGCTCGGGACAAGCCTAGTAGAGATAATGATGTTACCTCTGTAGTAGCTTCTTAAAGAAAACTGAAAGTGTTAGCCGCTCAGTCATGTCAGACTCTTGGAGACCCCAGAGATTATATGTAGCCCACCAGGCTCTTCTGTCCATGGGATTCTCCAGGTAAGAATACTGGAATGGGTTGCCATTCCTTTCTCCAGGGGATCTTCCTGACCCAGGGATTGAACCTGGGTCTTCTGCATTGCAGGCAGATTCCTTACCATCTGAATCACTAGGGAAGCCCTCTTAAAAGATGAGCCAAAGATAAAATTTAAGAGAAAGGGATTCTAGACAGAAAGAATAACCTAATGAACTAAGGCTTGAGGGAGGAAGGTGTCATCTAGGAAAGATAGTTTTTTGTTTTTTAGCTTTATATTTCATAGAAAGACATGTGTGTGTTAGTCGCTCAGTTGTGTCCGACTCTTCATGACCCCATGAACTGTAGCCCACCAGGCTTCTCTGTCCATGGAATTCTTCAGGCAAGAATATTGGAGTGGATTGCCATTCCCTTCTCCGGAGCATCTTCCCAACCCAGGGATCAAACCCTGGCCTCCTGCATCACAGGCAGATTCTTTACCATTTGAGCGATAGGGAAGTCTTCATAGAAAGATAGGTATTTTTGAAAGATTGAAGTACAGTTACTTGTTATATTGCACTTTTAAACTTTTCTCTTGCTTAATTTGTTCCCTTCAATTATTGCACATATTCCTGAGCACCTACTTCGTGCCATGTACTGGGTAATATTGAAGCTCGAGTTTCCGTTCTCCAAAAGCTCATGGGTGGGACCTCTCTCTCTTTCACACACACACAAGTTACTATTATAAGATTTTAGACAGAGGTATATGCATGCATGTGCAAGTTACTCTGAAAATAGAGGGTCTAACTCAACATGGGAGCTGTGAGCAACTGGGAGTGAAAAGCTAAGCAACCAAAAGAATATTGAAGTATGAGCGAGGTTTGTCAAATAGACAGGGAACGAATGTCTTGCAAGGCAGAGGCAATAGCATGTGCAAAAACACAGAAGCAGAAGAAAACATGGCACTTGTAGAAAATGGCAAGTCGTTTAGTAAAGCTTGAGAGCAAGGGACAGGGAGCATTTGAATGCACAGGTGAAGAGCAGTTGTGGTTAGAAGTGCGGACAAGGGCTGTTTCCAAGCTAAGGCATTTGAACTTGTTCTTCAGAAAATTGAGAGCTACAGAAATATTTTACCCAGAATAATGAAATGATCAGATTTGAGTGTTAAAATGCCATTTTTGCCAGCATTTTGCAATATAATTAAATAAAGAAGAAACTGGATATAAAGAAACCAGTTTGATGTTTGCTGCAAAAATTTAATTGTAGGATGCTGAAGGCTTTGCCTAAGGCATCAGAGAGATAAAACTGATGACCTGGGAATCAGTTAAAAGTGTGTGGGAGAGAAGTGGTGAGGGGAAAAAAGGAAATTGCATATGTCTACCAGAGTTCTGGTTTGAGTAGCTGAATGGTAAAGCCAGTAACTGGGTTAAGTTATTATAGAAAAAGGAGCAAGTTATAAACATGACAACAATAACCATTTTTGTTGATTATTATTAATAGTAATCATTTTTCACATAGGAGATCTATGTGACTCGAATATACACATAATTAAATAAACTAAATTTAAGTACAACTGTAAACTAGAGAAATGTGCCAATAAAAAAATTCTGGATTCTATTCTCCTCTTCCCAGCCAAGGACATTTTTCTTTTCCCTTTTTCATTCACATGCTGAAGCAGAATGGAATCTGAGACCTTGCAAACCATGTTCAGTTTATCCTTGGATCATTTTACTAGTGATGCAATGGTTACCTTAGAAATGAGATAAATGGAAAGTTGTTTTCTTTTGTGTTTGGAATAACTGTCTTGTTGCCTAGGAAAAGTTTTAACCTCCGGCTCTTGATGAAAGGGTACCACCTTTTGTTTTCTTAGTTTACTTCATTTTGCTTTGAGATTTCCATTGAAATCTCAAAACATGTTGTTCCAAGTTTCTTAGAAATGCCTGTGTCTTCAGTATCTTGTACAATTATAACAATAGTTACTGAGTGTCTACTATGTATCAGGCACTGTGTGAGGTGCATTAGAGATAATATTTCTTTTAATTCTCAATATTCTTATAAGGTACAAGTTAATTATTTTAAAGATGAGAAAGAAGCTCCATGAGTTTAAGAACCTTTTTACTAACTGGTTAGTGAAAAGAACCAGTATTTGCAGTCTGGTTCACCTGCCTCCAAAACCTTTGAAATTTCCATACGTTACACTGATGAAATTTATATACAGAAAAGCAAAACTTTTTAATGGAAAATTTTAAACATAAACAAAAGGATAAGGGATAATATAACAAACTTCTATTTACTCTTCACTCAGCTTCTCCAACGATTAATTTACAGCCAATCTAGTTTCAGTTTTACACATCTACTTTTTCTCCACTCCCTCCTTGTACCACTGAATTATTTTGTAGCAAATCCCAAGTATCCTATCATTTCATCTGTACATATTTTTGTATGTAGCTTTAAGAGAGAAATATCATAAAACAATGGCAACAAAAACTAACCACAATACCATTATGACACCAAAAGAAGCAGGCGATAAATTCCTTAACATCATCAAATATACAGTGCTCATATTTCCCTGATTATCCGAAGTATTGCTGTTTAACAGTTGGTTGTTTGAATTAGAATGATTGGAGCTAAATTTTACTTGAAGTACATTGTTTAAACTAGTTAAAACTCCACCTCATTCGGTCCATCTATCATCACACCCACAGACACAGCAGGAACTTCCTGGCAAGTTTGTAAATGACTATGGAATCATTTACAGTAAGTTTACAATACTTTCAGACTTGCAGATCTCTCCTTCTCTTGTTTTTATTGAAATATAATTGACATATAGCATTACATTAGTTTCATTATATTTTTACAATAGCATTACATTAGTTTCATTATATTTTTACAATATAGTGGCTTTATATTTGTATGTACTACAAAATGGTCATCACGATAACTCTAGTTAACATTTATCACTACACATGGTTAAAGATTTTTTCTTACAGTGAGAACTTTGACATCTAATTTTTTAGCAACTTTCAAATATAGAAAACATTATTATCAACTGTAGTCATCGTGCAGTATATTATATCCCCAGGACTTATTTTATACCTGGAAGTTTGTACCTTTTGACCCCCTTTACCTATTTCTGATATAGACCAGGACAGACATGATTGGAAATCAATCCCATTGGCTATCTGTGCAAAATGAATCATTACTTTGGCACCTGAACCAATGTAAAAAAAATTCACAGTGTTCGGCTGCCTAGGACCAGATCCAGTAACTTGGATCCCTTTGCTAACTGCCTCAGAAACAAGATGAAGAATTAAATGAGTGCAGAAGTTGAATGTATATCTTCCACCAGATTAAAATGTCACACAGTAAAAAACGTAAGAGATTTAGTTCCTACACAACATCTAATAATGCTCAAGTATCAGAATTGGCTTCACAGTGTTCAAGTTTTTGGATTAGGTGATATTTGTCTCTAGTTTCCTCCCTCTCTTTGTCTTTCTTCCCCAATTCCTTTGTGGATCTGTGTTCCCCATGTCTTCCTAGAGACTTCTAATAAAGCACTTATTTAGGCCTGGTGTGACTCCAATTTCACCTTGTCTCTAAAACTGTCCATCTTTCACCATATCCTCTAATCAAAACCCCTTTCCTCAAGAACAAGCAAATGCAGTAGAAAGCCCATGGGCTTTGAAACTAGGCAGTCACGGAGCAGAATCCCATCTCCGCCACTCTGTGAACTTGGCCAAATTAGCAAACTTCTTTAGCATTGGTTTTAAGATTAAAACCAATTAAAACCAAGTCCCATTGGAGAGACTTCCCTGGTGGTCCAGTGGTTTAGACTCCATTCTCCTAATAGAGGAGCCCTCAGTTTGATTCTTGGTCAGGGAACTAGATCCCACATGCCGCAACTTAAAAAAAAACGCCCATGAGCCACAACTAAGACCTGGTGCAGCCAAATAAAAAAAGAATTAAAACAAATATTAACCTTTGGGTTGTTGGCAGGCACGGAACATTAAGAAAGTAAAAGTGAAAGCGATAGTTGTGTCTGATTCTCTGCAACTGCATGGACTGTAGCCAGCCAGGCTCCTCTGTCCATGGGATTCTCCAGGCAAGAATACTGGAGTGGGTGACCATTTCCTTCCCCAGCGTCTCCCTCATTGCAGGCAGATTCTTTACCGTCTGAGACATCAGGTAAGCCCATAACTTTCAGACAGTGTCTTCAACCAAGTCCAGGTCCCAGGCCCTGGATGGGGGCTCGGTGGATACAAATACTAGTGGTAGAGACACAGAGGTGGCCAGACGGAGAACATGCTGTCAGTCAGCCTTCTGCGTTTTATTTTGTTTTTAACAAAGACCAAACTCATGCCATCTGCCCATAACTATGTCCCCAAATCAAGAAAGCTGAGTGGGCAAAATGGCCCTTCCTAACTCCACACACTCTGTTTATGGCCATGGACTGCCCTTTCATGCCTGGTAGTCCTTTTTCGGTCCCTGAGAATGTTCCCTGACTTGGAGGCAGGGGAACAGCAGGGAGGGGAACACGTGGTACTATGCCTGGGACTATCCATACCAGGATCTGGAGAGGAAAAACATTCTCAATATCCACAGTTATTGGTGTTTTATAGCCAGGCTAAGGGCAAGCAGAGGTTGAGCCAGGACTGCCTGGGTGGAGCTTCTTATTGTACAATTCAGCACATTGTTCTGGGGCCCTTGCTGGCACACCAGCGATGAATCTTCTTCCAGTAACTACTAAGTGAGACAGCCAAGTTCTCTAGGGACTGAGAGGCAGATTTTAGAATGGCACTTTGGGGAGCCCTGGGGTCCTGATGATGATGGAGAAAGGGGTATTCCACTTTTGTTCTATATGTTATGCTTTATTCAGTCTCCTTCGTTGCATCTGAAGGAAATATCATTTGGAAAAAGAACAGAGAACTTTGCTGTTACTGCTGCTACTATTGGAGAAGGCAATGGCAACCCACTCCAGTACTCTTGCCTGGAGAATCCCATGGGTGCAGAAGTCTGGTGGGCTACAGTCCATGGGGTCGCAAAGAGTTGGACACCACTGAGTGACTAAATCCAAAATTTGTTATTCTTCAAGATAGCAAAACTAAACAACCTACCATAAACAGCAACATTAGATTTTAAAGCAAATATCAAAACTTATTTTTCAAGTATTTGAAAGGGCTGTGTTTTCTAATTCTATGACATTTCACCATTAAAAATGATGTGATGATAGAGCCACAAAAAATTTGTCAGTTAAACAAGTCTTTAATTCCCATAGGAATGAATCATGAACTTTTAACTACACACCCTTCTGAGCTCAGAGGGTAAAATTCTTTTTTCCTTAACGTAGCTGATTCAAAGGGAGCAGTTTTTCTTTGGGAACCATGGCTTTTCTTGTCGTGAATCAAATAGCTTTCCCCAAACTCTGTCTGTGGGTGTTGTTACCCCTCCACTTGAGGGGAGCACTGTGAAAGGAAAGAATGGACTCCTTACCTCACAGAGGTAGTTTAATTTTGCGATTAACACAGGTTAAGAGGACTACTCCTCTAAATTTGGAAATAGTCTTCCAAATTCAAATGTAGACCCACACAGCCAACTTGAAAAATCTTTGGGAAGAGATTGTTAGGATAGTGTGGGTATAGGGGAACTGATAGAATGTCTAGTATTGTTCTTGTCCTGGATGCGGTCTTCTCTCTGTGTTCTTATATCTTCTGGGTTTTTATATCTAGAAAATTTTCAGCCAAGAGGCACAGGCAGAATTTTTCCATTTCTGGTATAACTTAATAAGGACACTTATGAATGAAAATATTTGGGGAAATTAATAAACAAATGTTCTAAAATATTTCCTATTCATTCAGCAGATAACATTTCCCACAAGGCAATAAGCAGAGGAGGAAATGAACATTTATCGAGTATCTATTATAGTCCAGGCTCTGTGCCAAGAACATTAAATGTATTATCTCCTTTAATCCTCACAAATGCTATGCAAAATGTTATTTTACAGATTGGAAATTAAAGTTTCAGAGAAGTTACATAACTTTCCCAAAGTCATATATCAGGAGAGTAGTGAAGCCAAGATTCCAATATAGCCTAAATGAAAAGCCCACATTCTTTTCGTTATGCTAAAATTTGTCTTTCCTAAAAAGCATAATGAACGCAACCATAAGAAACCATATGAATTACAGAATCACAAAGAATTAGTTTGATGGAGATTAGGGAAAGTGGGCCAGTATATATGGAATAGTGGCTTAGTGGCTGTATTGTGAGGTCAGATAGACCCGAATCTCAGAGTTTTCATTCAGTAGCCTACTGAATTGGGGGCATGCTACAGACTTTATAGCCTGGGGCTTCCCTCATAGCTCTGTTGGTGAAGAATCTGCTTGCAGAATTCAACCCGGATTTGATTTCTGGGTCAGGAAGATCCCTTGGAGAAGCAAATGTCAACCTACTCCAGTATTCTTGCCTGGGAAATCCTAAGGACAAAGGGGCCTGGCCAGCTACAGTCCATGGGATTGCAAGAATCGGATATGATTGCGACTAAACCACCACCACAACAGATTTTATAGGGGTTTTTCTTTTTTTGAATTTGTTAATTAATTTATTTTCCACTCATGTACCTATCTATCTACCCACCTGCCATCTATTCCCCTATCCACTCATCATTCCTGAGACTATTTTAAGTAGTCAATGATAGCATGCTAAATAAAATCCTTGGCAATGTGTGATACAGAGTAAGTGCTAAGTAATTGCTGGCTACAGTCCTTTTTGCTTTTAAGAATTTGAAGACTTTGTTTCAACATCTTTACAGAAGTAAAAGCTGGGTTTCAGAGAGTCCCAAGTTAATTTCTCAAGGACACTGGCTTAAACAGTGACACAATTAGATTAGACCTCAGCTTTTTTGAGTTCTGATATACTCTTACTGTCTTTCCAGGACACAGTACATTCACCAGAGGATTTCGAGAGAGTTTTGAAATAGTCATCTTTAAAATGATCATGTTTTACAACCCCAATGGAAGAAAATAGTTGAAACCAGGGTTGTTTTTAAGAAATCCAGGATGTGGACACTGTTAGTAGTTCAATGGGCATAACTTCCTCCTCCTCTTTCTTAACATGATCCCAGTTTGGTCCAGGTGTGCACCCCTTCCCCATCTCAAGGAGAGATTCTTCTTAGTCTAAAGCAGTGATCCTCAAACTTTAGAATACATGGCATGTTTGTTGGAACTCAGATTGCTGGACCCTCCCCTCAGCATTCCCCTCTGATTCAAGAGAGCTGGAGTGAGGCCAGAGAATTTGCATTTCTAGTAGGTTTTCAGGTTCCCAGCAGCTGGGAACTGCTTAAACTGCTAATCTGGGGACTGTCCTTTGAGAATCACTGGTTTAGGACAATCAGAGTCATTCCCCTGTTCTGAGAATGGCCAAGATTCCCTGGTAGTTCAGCTGCAAAGAATTGGCCTGCCAGGCAGGAGACCCCAGTTGGATCCCTGGTTGGGAAGATCCCCTGGGGAAGGGAATGGCTACCCACTCCAGTATTCTTGCCTGGGAAATCCCGTGGACAGAGGAGCCTGATGGGCTACAGTCCGTGGGGTGGCAAACAGCTGGACATGACTGAGTGACTAAGCACAGCACAGTAAATTGCCCCAGTCAGACTAAAGGCAAGGAGCATATCCCTTGGTTGGAAGATTTACTCTTTCTTGTTGTAGTTGAATAATGAACAGTTATTGCTGGCACCCATCTTATCGTGCTGCTGCTCCTGCTGCTACTAAGTCGCTTCAGTCATGTTTGACTCTGTGCGACCCCACGGACAGCAGCCCACCAGGCTCCTCTGTCCACAGGGTTCTCCAGGCAAGAATACTGGAGTGGGTTGGCATTTCCTTCTCCCAGCATCTTATCATGAGTCTCAGTAAACAGACAGTGGGGCAGATGGCAGAGCAGAGAGAGGGATGGGGCCCAAGACTGGTGAAATCACTGAGACACTGAATTACCCAAGTCAGAGACTTGATCTTCCTCTGTACCTCCTGGCATGTGAGGTTACGCAAATTTCCTTGTTTAAGCAACTTCAAATCACAGCGTCTGTTACTTTCTCCATGCTTAACCACTTGATGTCAGATATATTCCTAAAACTCATTAAAACGATACTAAATGCATTTGAAATCCTTAACATTTTAATTTATTCAATTTTTTCCTCTTCCAAATAACTGATAACTTTATCTTTCATTAATGAGACAATACATATGTAAAGACAAATCTATTTCTATGCTTTAAATGGCAGAAAGTGCTCAATAAAAGCACAACCCTATTCTTAATGCTTTCATGATATACTGTGGGCAGGAAAGACAATTCTCTTTCACAAGATTTGATGTGATTAGTTAATAGTTGTCAGTGAGAAACAAACTCTGGTACATCCCTAAATTAGGAAACACTTGAGATTCTCAGAGAAGATAAATTTCTTCTAAGGAAGCTTAGAAGATTATTCACATAATCTTAACAACTGCAATTTGTTAGAACCTCCATTCTGTTTATAAGCTGAAGTAGGAGCAGAAGTGAAATGAACGACTTCAAATCTCCTTCATGTTTTATGTTATTACTGTAATTACAACTATTGTAAAAATATTAAAAATAAAAAAGCAAAATCTCAGCAAACTAGCTCTTCCTTCTGACATCACAGAACTGGAAAACATATATATATATATATTTATTTATTCAGTTTATTTCTTCCTTGTAGGAATATGCCATTCATTGCTTGTGACTCTAAGCAAACAATATTTTTATCTGTGATTGTGATACATTTCCATATAAGATTTCTTTGTGTGAAGGGTCATTTTATTGTGGCTTAATCATTCAGTTCTCCTTCAGAAAATGTATGTTACCCATTGACAGAGCCCATCTAAGTCTTTAAGTTATTTTGAAGCGGAGCAATAGAAAGTTTTTTTTTTTTATTTAATAGGAAGTTTTGAGTTTTTCTATTTCCTTTAAACCAGAGATCATGATGAATAGTAATAATAACCTCTGTTGCTACTTATTCTGTGTCAGGCATTGCATCATTTATAGGGACTAGCTCATTTTATTTAATCATGAATTCATTCAACAAACATTTGTGAAACACTTAATATTTGCCAATCTGGTGCTGTATACTATATAGAGACCATTTTCAGCTAGATTTTTCATCAGGTTGGAAAAAGAGTAGTGGTCTGACTTCAAATCCTAGGGTAAGAGCCCTATTTCCCAGGAAGTAAGAAAGAGATGAAGATGATGTAAGTCATATTTTTTCTTTGTTTCTTTCTTCTGGCTGTGTCCCATGGCTTGTGGGATTGAACTCATGCCTCCTTGCAGTGGAGCAGCGAAAGAGCAGAGTTCTAACCACTGGAATTCCCTTGTCCCTGAGTTTCTGTTCCCAGTATGATAGACTATGTTTTCCGAAGTTTGTTCCTTGATATTTCCATAAGAAGATGATAATAGGAGTGATTTTTAAAAGTTCCATGACCAAGAATTTTGTGGGGAATGTGGGGACTCAATCATTGAACAGATTTCTTTACTAGAGGAATTCTTAGTACTTTTAGTATGCTTTGGGGCTTTCCAAAGAGGTGCCACATTTTGCATTATTTCTCAAATTTATTTGATCATAATGTCCCAAACCTGTACTCCCATAGAAGGCACAGTGTTCAGGCTCCTTGGCACACACTGTATAAAAGACTCTTGTAAGTCATTTCTGCTTTTAAAAGTTTCTTCATTCCTCTTTCTACTTCTAATCTCTCTAGTGCTCTCAAAGTTCCAGGTTTTTTTCTCCTCAAGTGCAAACTCTCCCATCTCCCTGACAATCTTACATGTCTCTAATACTTCTAGTTTTTCAGAACTCACAGACATTTCTAGTAAAATCTGAGACATCTATGAAAGACATTTAGCCTCTCAAATTTCTTCATTCCTGGATGATATCATGGCCTCAATCCACAAGGAATGGGGAAGGAAGGAAGAAGAGGACATAAGGGAAAGGTTATAATCAGAAAGGCTAAAAAACTGTGAATTTCAGTAAATAGATGAAACTTGGCACAGCCCTTCTGAAAAACTGCCAACTCCTAACTGAAAGTAAAACATATAAAAATTAGAGCTATGCATTGTGTTTATCTTGGAAGCAAAGTGAAAGAGAAAACTTGGAAACTGCCTGCTTAATCTGGTCACGTTTCAAAGTCAAGTCCAACAATTCTTGTTGGAGAAGATGGGGAGAGATAGGGGATGGTCTTTGGAACCTGGACCATGTAATTTGTTATATATGTTAGCCAAATAACTTAACCATTTCCCTACATGGATTTCTTCTGTGTGAAGTGTGAGACTGCATGTTGCTGTGAGTTGCTGTGCTGGTAAAGTCCACCTGAAAAACAACAGTGTTTGTAAAAATCTATAATGAAAAATAATCTGAAAAAGAATATATATATTTATGTATATATAGACATATATATACATACAACATATATGAAACTAACATAATATTGTAGATCAACTACAGTTCAATAAATAGGAAAAAAATTATGGAAGCAATAAAAAAAAAAAGGAAACCTCTTTACTCTGTATACCTTTCTCTCCTTCAGATAAATACAGCCATCAGACCTCATCATTCTCCAGAAATGAGAAAGAGTAATAGCTAGCATCAGGTGGGGAGAGGGGAGACATAGGGAGTTGTGTAATTCATAACTTTCTTTTTTGAAGAGAAACTTTTCGTATGAGCCAGGATCCTGGTAGGAAAGTGAATTCTCCAGTCAAAGTTGTTTAGTGGAAGAGGTTTTAGTGAAAGGAGTATTTACAGTGATGAGGGCAAGGTTAAGGAAGCCAGCAAACATGATAAGGTACCCAGGAACTAGTGACAGGGGAAGCCATCACCATTAGTAGGTCTGAGCGGGCAAAGAGAGTACAGGTGCCCCACAGAAGCTGGACTTGTGGACCCAGCACATCAAAGCAGGAAGGAGTAGGGGGAAAAACAAACTCTCTCTCTATCTCATTCAGCATTCAGTTCTCCTGCAGGCTATCTCCTACTGGCCAAACCCAGACAGAACCAGAGAGCAAAATAGTGCAGGAGATGCAACGTGAGCAGTGAGAGCCTCTCTGAAAACACAGCACACGAGGCTTTGGGGAGAAAATGGAGAATAACCAGGCATCTCTCCCCACAATCTAACTTCTGGGTAAAAACTTTGAGCAAAACCCCAGTATGTCAAATAAAGGAACATTTTACTTTTAGCTCCGAGTCCAATCCCCTCATTTTACAGATAAGAAAACTGATACCCACAGAACTTGTTCAAAGCCATACAAGATCACTATGAGGTTTCAGCCCAGTCCTGCCTTCTAATTCCACAATGCAGCTTTTCCGCCTGGCCACTTTGCATTCTTCAGACACTCTGGGCTTGCTCATTATCTTATTTCTCCCTCAAAATTTAGTTTCTCAGTTCTCCTGTGTCTTCTGGAGAAGGAAAAGAGAGAGAAGATTTCATCTCTGGGCAGATATATGCCACCAACACTAGGTTATTCACCTGGATAAAGTGCAAATTGATTTAAGCTCAGCTATAGGCCCTTGGGTAAGCTGGGTGGCTAAGAAAAACCTGGCTCACCTGGTCAACTTGTCCTTCCAAATGCACTGTCAGTGTTCCAGAGAGATCTAAATGGGTAATTAGGATGGCCAAAATGCCAGGTCTGTGTTTAGGTTCAGTGGCAGGGAATTCAGGCCACTTAAGTTTCAATACTTCAGGGTCAGCCTTAGGGAAAATTGGGAAATGGTTGACCTTTGCCTTAAGTTGCTTCATGCTCACTCCACCTTCCCAGGTTACTTCCTCCCCCTCACTCCCGATCAAAAACTAGTTACCAGCTAAGTCAAGAGCTGGTCTACCTGTCCCCTTAGATGTTCCGGAGTTTCAGACTGCCTTGGCCTTTGGGGCCTGTTTTGTCCTTTAGGGTTTTCCTTTTAGTGATTCTTCAGCAGATCTGCTAAACAAAGATGTGTCTAACCATTCCAGGTTGTTATGTAGCCTGTTCACGTGTTACTCTTCCCGAATACTCTCCCCATGTTCTCATTCCTCACCACTGTTTGCACATAGACAGCATCCCAATTGTAAACAGAGCCTACAGTGGTAAGGGTTCCCCCTGTGGCACAGTGGTAAAGTATCCGGCTGCTAATCCCTGGGTCAGGGAGATCCCCTGGAGAAGGAAATGGCAACTCACTCCAATATTCTTGCCTGGGAAATCACAGGGACAGAGGAGCCTGGTGGGCTCCAGTCCATGGGGTCCCAAGAGTCAGACACAATTGAGCAACCGAACATGGACATGCAGAGTGGCGCATTCATATACTCAAGTCAACCTGTGACAGGTTGAGCCAGATAAACTTTTCCTTGGCCTTCAAAAAACCTCCTGTTCCCAGAGGTTCACTCACATTTTTAGAGAACCTGTCCTGTGAGTCAGTCAAATAAAGATCTTTCTAGGAGATTTTTATTTCTCAATACCATCAAAAACCTGTCAAAGTTCACTTTTCCTTTGCTCATGAGGCCTGGTATAATAGGTATCAATATTAATAATCATCTGATTTTACGGCTGATAGGTTAAATTACTTCATCGTGGGAACTATCATCAACTATTTTCAAGCTGTAAAATTTGAAAAACCAGCTGGTTTTCACTGTTTACACTCAACTCCTTTCCTCTTTCCCTGCTCCTGCTGGCATATTCTTCCAGGAATGTTCTCCCTGGAATGTCAGCGAAAACACACTGGAGCTAAGCCAGTAGATTGAACCAGAAATAACCTAGTCCAGAAAAACATCTCACCACCAACTTCTGACCACGTGATTGGAGGCAACTAACACATGTAGTCTCAGATTCAGAGTAGGGACTCAATGAATGATTGTCAATCTTGCAACTAGTCAACAAACAGGGCCTTAAGATCTGATGCATGGTATGGGGAATATAGACAACAGTATTGTATTATAATCATCCAACTTGCTAAGTCTAGATCTAAATTATTTCAACAGCAAGAAAGAAATAATAATTATGTGACATGACAGAGGTGCTAACTATAGCTACAATGATAATCATATTACAATATAAAAATGTATCAAGTCAACATGTTATACAACTTAAATTTACAATGTTATTTGTCAAATATGTGCTTCCCAGGTGGCAGTAGTGGTAAAGAACCCACCTTCCAATGTAGGAGACATAGATATGTGGGTTTGATCCCTGGGTCAGGAAGATCCCCTGGATGGCAACCCATTCCAATAATCTTGCCTGGAAAATCCTGTAGATAAAGGAGCCTGACAGACCACAGTCTATGGGGTCACAAAGAGTCGGACATAACTGAAGCCACTTAGCATATACCCAGATGTCAAACACATCTGAACTGAAAAAAGATTTTTGATTCTGAATCCAAATTTGACTGAGCAGTGATTTGCAATGAAACAGACAGGCAGAGATTCTTTAAAATTGCTGAACATGGAAAGGTCTGCAGTAGTTATTCAGGAGATGCAAATTAAAACCACAATGAGATACAATTATCTATCTGCTAGAATAGCTAGACTTTAAAAAGCTGGTAATACAAATATTGACAAGGATGTGGCACAATTGGAATTCTCATATTCCACTGCTAGATACGTAAATGATACATTTACTTAGGAAAATGATTTGATAGTGTCATGGTAAAGGCGAGCATAAGCTGACCCTATAACCAGAAGTTCCACTCCTGGGTATTTACCACAAAAGTACATATACTTGTGCTCTGAGAGTCACATAGTATAAGAATGCTCCCAGCAGCATTATTTGTAATAGCCCCCCACTTTCTGTGCTGCTGTGCTTAGTCACTCAGTTGTGTCTGACTCTTTGTGACCCCATGGACTGTAGCCCACCAGGCTCCTCTGTCCATGTGGATTCTCCAGACAAGAATACAGGAGAGGGTTGCCATGTCCTCCTCCAGGGCATCTTCCCAACCCAGGGATTGAACCCAGGTCTCCCACATTACAGGCAGATTCTTTACCATCTGAGCCACCAGGGAAGAATACTGGAGTGGGTAGCCTATCCCTTCTCCAGGGGAACTTTCTAACCTAGGAATCAAGCTGGGGTCTCCTGCATTGCATGCGGATGTTTTTATCAGCTGAGCTACCAGGGAAACTCACCTTCTGACAACTACCCAAATGTCCATCAGCTGCAAAACTGTCAGATACATTTTGACATATTCATATAGTAGAATTCCATATAGCAATGAGAATGAATAAGCTATAATCACAACAAGAAACATGGATGGAACCCACAAACAAGATGGAGAGGAAAAAAGAAGCCAGACTCCAGAGTATAGATTCTGTATGATTCCATTTATATCAAATTTAATAAGCATACGTAGCTACATTAAAGTAATAGGAGTCAAAACAGAGGTTATCCATCTCACTCCAGTCAGAATGGCTGCTATCAAAAAGTCTAGAAACAATAAATGCTGGAGAGGGTGTGGAGAAAATGGAGCTCTCTTACACTGTTGGTGGGACTGCAAACTAGTACAGCCACTATGGAGAACAATGCAGAGAATCCTTAAAAAACTGGAAATAGAACTGCCTTATGACCCAGCAATCCCACTGCTGGGCATACACACCAAGGAAAGCAGAATTGAAAGAGACACGTGCACCCCAATGTTCATCACAGCACTGTTTACAGTAGCTAGGACATGGAAGCAACCTAGATGTCCATCGGCAGAGGAATGCATAAGGAATTTGTGGTATATATACACAATGGAATATTACTCAGCCATTAAAAAGAATGCATTTGAATCAGTTCTAATGAGGTGGATGAAACTGGAGCCTATTATACAGAGTGAAGTAAGTCAGAAAGAAAAACACCAATACAATATACTAACGCATATACATGGAATTTAGAAAGATGGTAACGATGATCCTATATGTGAGACAGCAAAAGAGACACAGATGTAAAAAACAGTCTTTTGGACCCTGTGGGAGAAGGCAAGGGTGGGATGATTTGAAAGGGTAGCATTGAAATGTGTATATTATCACGTGTGAAGTGGATCCCCGGTCCAGGTTTGATGCATTAGACAGGGTGCTCAGGGCTGATGCACTGGGGTGGCCCTGGGGGATGGGATGGGGAGGAAGGTGGGAGGGGGGTTCAGGATGGGGAACACATGTGCACCCATAGCTGATTCACTACAGCAAAAACCACTACAATACTGTAAAGTAATTAGCCTCCAATTAAAATAAATAAATAAATATTTTTTTAAAAGGAGGTTATCTTTGGGAAGGAAGGAGTGAGTGGTGATTGGGAGCAGGCCCATGGGAGCTTCTGAACTGCTGTCAGTTTTTTTGACCTGGATCAGTGGTTGCATTGTTCACCTATGACAATCCATTGAGGCAATGTATTTTTGTTTTCTCTGTTTTTCTATATGTATGTTATACCTCAATTAAAGCAAAACTGCAAATGCAGAGCTGGCAGGACTGGTCCAAGTCAACATATCCTATCCCTCCTTGACCCCTTTAACATATTTTATTTTCAACAATGATCCTGATTCTTCTCATCTCCACATAACATCTTACTGCCCATGGAGCTTCCTAGGTACTGTCCCAGTCTCATATATCTGCATTCCTGCCCTCTGTCCTCCCCACTGTCGTTCCTAATGACTTGCTTTGTTTTAGAGAATAAGATAAAACAATTTCTATTTTTTTGGTTGTGCCTTGGGGCTTAAAAGAATCTTAGTTCCCCATTGGCCCAGGCCATTCGCAGTGAGTGTGCAGAGTCCTAGATGGTAAAGAACCTGCCTGCAATGTAGGAGACCTGCATTCAATCCTTCAGTTGGGAAGATTCTCTGGAGGAGGGCATGGCAACCCACTCCAAATATTCTTGCAGAGTCCTAACCACTGGACTTGGTCAAGGAATTCCCAATCTCTAAGTTTTTTTTTTTTTTAACCATTACATATTTTATTTCTGTTTAATTAAGACATTTGTACTTTAACAGAGACAATGACCAATGACAAACTAGAATGCATTCATAGGAAGACAGCCTAGTTGAAGAATTAAATTGAATATTTATTGAACAAATGCAGAATAAATGAACTATGAGGTGAGGTGGTTTTAGCCTAAAGATACAATGAAGTGAAGTGTGACGTGCTAGTCGTTCAGTCGTGTCCGACTCTTTGCAGCCCCATGGACTGTAGCCCACCAGGCTTCTCTGTCCATGGAATTTTCTAGGCAAGAATACTGAAGTGGATTGCCATTCCCTCCTCCAGGGGATATTCCTGACCCGGGGATCAAACCCGGGTTTCCTGAATTGCAGGGAGATTCTTTACTGTCTGATCCACCAGGGAAGCCTGAAGATACAATAATCAAATACTGTATTTCAAATATTGTACTTTAAATATTCAGAGGGCTGTCACACACAAAAATGAAAAATTTGTTCAGTATCTCTCCCAAGGACAGAACTTGACCCAAGGGATAAATATAAGCAATCAATGGGCTGCAGGACAGCTATACAAAGTGTATCACTTAATAGCTTCTTTCCCAAATAATGCATTCCACTCGTACATTTTCCTTCTTCTGAAAGGAAATAATACAAATGAATACTTCCCATGAATACTTTAAGCTCATTCTCATGGCAAGTCCTCCTCTGCCAGCAATGGATGTAGTCACACTCTCAGAAAAAAAAATCTAAAGTTAACAAATTGTTTTACTAAGGAAATGATCTTTTCTTCCTCAGCTCTCAGTATTTTATATTTGTGATTCTCAGGAGGTGAGAGGAAAAGAGGATATTCTCCAAAGAGGATGAATTAGGGTCCTCAGCAATTCAGATACTGCCCCTGGGGATAGTCCTCCTCAAATTGTCAGTGCAGTGTCAACCTACGGTACAGATGGGAGTGTGCTGTGCGCTGGGGCGGAAAAAACAACTGACAACCGCTGTTCTACACAAAGCAGGAAGGCAGTATTTTATGAGTCAGTAGCAAATACAAACTGACTGCATAATACTGATGGGCTCCATCAGAACTGTCAACTATTAAAAAAATGAGAATTGTTTCAACAACCATTATAATTTAGTTTATATTATATATATATATTATATTATATAGGTATTTTATCAAATATTTAGGAATGCTAAGGTGCTTAATCCATCTGATAAAATTGAAAATAAACACTTTACATTTCTCTATTTGTCAGTATTCAGGATTTGGAAGGTGGATCTTGAACTCAGAATGATAAATGATAAGGAAAGCCACATAGTCAGGGAGTCGGACTAACTGCTGTCCACTGGGAATGGGTGGAACGAATAAACCTGTTAAAGGAAATATCCAGGGCCCCTGCAAGTGGCTTTTTGGGCATGACCATCCTTGTGGTGGAATCAGCCTGCCATCCTTCCCTAGTATACCTTTCACAGCCTCTTCTACTGGAAGTCCAACAAAGGTTGCAAAATAGCAGGTGATGACGATAGATTTATACACTTGAGAGACCAGGGAGAAGGCTCCTCTCCAGGTTGCATCTCTAAGCACTTTCATGATTGGCTGGACCATCTCAGACCACTGGTGAGCTTTGATGGTGGAATAGATTCTGGGGAAATCTCTCTGCCAAATTCTTTGTCCTACTGACCAAGTTCAGAATTTGCAGGTTTTATAACATGTAGTATCCTTTTTCAAAAGTTTCCTGCATTATTCACGTTATTATGGAGCAGATATAAACTTAGAAGCGGACCATACACTGGGGGTGTAGCAGTTTCCCCTGGAGCCTCAAGTTCCTAGTTCTCCCACTGATCTAGCAACTTTCTGAAACTGAAGGAACTTGCCACCATCACTGCCACTGGCATTTTCCTGGCTGGTCCTGCCGCCGTACCTCCCCACAGAGCCAGACCCCAACCTCTGCTAATTTATTTGTGACCAATGTGATTTCTTCTCTTCCTGGTGTAATTCAAATTTGAAAAAAATCCTTGAGAGTGACTTTAAGGATTAGTATCATGATTCATACCATAGAGGTAGAAGTTTTGGGGGACGATACCCTTTAAAAGACACAAGGGTGCTGGGCCTGGACATGTGTCCCACGCCTGTGCTGAGGACATGCCTCGAGTAAACAGAGAAGCCTAGAGAAGGTGTTCCTTATTTTTGCTGACATAATGGGTATCAAGAGAGAACAGCTTGACAGAGGACTGAGTCACTTTAGTATGATGGTGGAGGAAAAAAGGGTGATGGGTTTGTCTTTACTGAACACTGGTTATGATGTAGAATTTGCTCACTGGAACTTTTTTTTTTTTTTTGGCATAAATATCAGGGTGTGGTGATAGTGACTAAGTAAATGAGAGCAAAGTTGAAAAATAGAAGTATTATTCTTACACTGGACTCTCTTAACTCAAGAATTACAGACCAGAGTGAACGGGTTGGCAAAACTCTTTGGGGATGCGCCGCTTCCTGCTCTCTTTGTTATCCTTCTTGCAGCTGGGCTTCGACTTCCCAGACTCATCTACTCTTCAATTAGTACTTGTGCTTCTTAAATTACTTCGAAGGTACCACTGGGCAAGGGAACCGAGGAAGTGTGTGGCTCTATTGATGCCTCTCTGGGTGAGAGATTAACACATGAGAAAGTCTTTGGGAACAAAATTGTTTGAACAATTGTTCAACAATTGATACACAATGAAGTGTTAGACTGAAGACAACTGAAACATGCATCTGATGAATGCAGTGAGTAGGCTGAAAAGCAGAGAAATCAGGTTTCCAGTTGGTGTATGGACATGTGGATAGGTGTGAAAACCTGAAAAAGATTTATCAACCAAACGGAGACAGAGGATGAAAACTCCTGTCTTTTCGGGTTCTCCTTTATTCTGTGTTCTGAAGTTCCTCTTTACTATTGCGGGTCACCCAAAGATGGCATAACACCTTTCCACTTCCTCTGGGAGCTGTGTTTGTCACAGTTGTCTATATATCTTCTGTGTTTTCTGGGACCTCATTTGGAAAAGAAAATCTGCATACAAGTTTATGCGTCTCTATTAAATAAGCACCGATGGGGTCTTTTGGTTGTTAGCAATAACAAGAGCTTCTCTGCAGGATTTATGAGTGCACTTTAAAGAATTTTGAATAATTCATTGGCTAAGAGTAAAAGAAAGAGTGTTTAACCAGGTTTGCTTGGGCAGAATTAACAATAAGTGATGTCCAGTCTGCTGCCTCTTCACTGTAAAAATAATGTACATTTTTTTTGGTTGCAAAACTAACATTTGTTTATTATAGAACATTTGGTACATTAAAAACATACGTGAAGAAGAAAATAAAATTCAGTCATAATTCCTCCATGCTTACGTGTCCCTGACATATCTCCCAGACATGAACATTTGCACAATTGTGACTATGTCATATTGGAGTTTTGTACCCATCTTTTTCCCATGTCATAAAATATTTTTCAGAAACATGATTTATAAAACCTGTAAAACAAGACCCCCTCAACAGTAATTCTTCTAGAAAATACTGGTTAATAAAATGTCTTAGAAGATACACGTGGATATCCTTTATTTCTAATCACTTGAGGGTAGTAGTTAGTAATTAGGGTTTCCACCCCTATCTATACAACTTTTTAGAAATATGAACGAGATTGGCTCTACTGCTAGAAGATAAGAGAAAAAAAGATTTTTCCCCTTAAAATATCTGTTACAAAGGTATTGAAATTTTAGCTTATGATTTTTTTAAGCTATAGAGAATATTGTTTTCTTTCTAGGCTGATTAGTCCTAGACAAACCTGGAACCAACCTTGGAGGATAAAATTCTCTTTGCAAAATGCAGTTGATCCAGCTTCTTTCACTTGATCCATGATTCTGGAAGTCTGCTTATTGGTTTATACAGCATTTATATGTGCAGATCCCACAATTTACTTAGAATATCCTAGGTGATGCAGAGGGGAACCTTGTAGGACTCTGGAAACAGCTGCAGTTGGTTCTTACAGATGCTGAACACAAACACTGGAAACTGGAGTGATTCAGGGCAGCAGTGGAAAATGGGTTATTTCATTGTTCCCTCAGTAGGAGAATTTCACTGGTCCCCATCTTTATTATGGTGACGTGTTCTGCTTGATCTCTGTTTCTACTGCTCCTTTGTTACCAATTACTTCATCCCCTACTTTGTACGTCTTTTCTCTCGCTGATGGCTTCAGTTTACTCAGAACTTGCCCCTCTCAAGGCTTCTCAGGGCTTCTTTCTACACCTTGAGAAGCCTTCTTTCTACACCTAGCTTCTGCACCCACCACATGATTGATTTTCTCTTCCCATTTCCAGTTCATATTCTTGAAAGAGAATGGGCTTAGGTAGTAACCGCCACCCCTGTTTGGGTGGAGTGTTCACATCACTAGGCCTGGCTTCCCTTGACCAGCATGGTTCTAAGAAGGGGGTTGTGTGGCGTAGACAGACCATGCCTGTGGCCCCTGCTGGAGGCACTCTTAGAAGGGGAATCTGGCATGGCACAGCAAGACAGAATGAGTTCTCAGCACATTCTTTTTGTTTTAAAAATTTTTTAAATATGTTTTAAAATACTTGCCACTAATGTAACATGTTCTTCATATTTTTTTTAAGGTAAAATCTTTCGGCACTTTCACTTAAAATAGTCATGGTACATAGAAACAAAGAATAGATTGGTGGTTACCAAAGGCTAGAGACTGGGGGAAATGGGGAGATACTACTGGTCAAAGGGTACAAATTTCTAGTTATGAGATGAATAAATTCTGGGATATAATGTATAGCATGCTGACTGCAGTTAACAGTACAGTATTGTATACTTGGAAGTTGCTAAGGGGATAGATCCTAGATATTCTCATAACAGCAGCCAAAAAGAAAAAAAAGTTAACTATGAAGTAATAGAAGTGTTAACTAACCTTATTGTGGTAATCATTTCACAGTCTGTGTATATCAAATTATCATGCCACATACCTGAAACTTACACAATGCTATATGTCAACTCTATCTTAAAAACCTGGTAGAAAATTGTCATATTACCCGATGTTTCACAGCTAACTTTAATATAAATATATTTGAGCTAAATTTTTCTTCAAGTTTCTGAAATTTAGTAGCATAAAATATATAATGTTCAACTCTCTTTGTAATGTTCAACTGGCATTTAATAAAGTTATTTGCAAGAAGGTAAAAACATTTTAATAGTGTAAAATTATGCCTGTGGATACTAGAGACTAGCAAAGATGGGTAGTTAAGGTTTGGAATATGCTGACTTTCATAAAGAGGTTAAAAGCATTTCCCTTTTGAAACAGAAAGTTCTTGGGCATTTTCCTAGTGCTTTGCTGCTAAAATATAAATGGTTATGTGTAACTGTTAATTGCAGAGTGTTACTGTTGGAAATTGGTTTTGTATGCACAAATTGTGACAGGAGAGTGGACAGCAAACATAAACTTGAGTTTTGGTTTTACTCTGACTTAGAGGGAAGGTGACTAAAATTGCCTTCTGTATCATCTTACCACCGTAAAACAGGAAGTGAAGTCAGCCAATAAATTGCTTCCTCTCTTTTTGCAGAAAGGAAACAAATATATAAATATAAATGGGCAGTCTCAGTTTCTTGCCACTCAGTCCATCCTATGTACGATCTTGATTTAGTGTTAGTGAAATGTTATGATGTCATTCCCCTGTTTACAACCCTGGGAGTATGTTAAATTCACTTGGAAAGCTTTTAAAATAAACTCTACATCCAGGCCCTGTACCCCAGTTTTCTGATTTGATGTGGGCATTTCTATTTTTGAAAGTCATCCCAAGCAACTCTAAGGAACAGACAGGAAGCTACTAGGCAAACTGACAGAATCTGAACATTGGAGTTGGCTTTCAAGGCTCTCTATTTTCTTCCTCCAACCTAGCTTGCCAGGATCTGGCCAGTTCAAAGGCTTCCCATGTCTTCTGTACACTGCTTCTTTTTCCGTTCTTCTGTCTCTTTTCCAGGAATTCCGAGAGTTTCCTTCTCACACTTTCCAAATTCAAATTTCTGCCCATTTTTCAAGACGTGGCTCAGTTTTTACCTCTCCCTGTGATGCTTTGTCTTCTCCAGCCACTCTCAACTGGAAAGCTTGCTCCCTAATCTGAAGTCACACAGCAGTTATTGCCTAGCGCTGAACAATGAATCAGTCATGTACTGGTCTGTGCCATCTCTCCTATTGTTGTGATGAGTGATGAAACTTTGCTTTACTTTTCGTCTCTTTGTTACCCAAGGACCTATACTATGAGCTTCTGACATTCCTTTGTATGCTTGACAAGTTGGTTCTGTGTATAGTGCAGGAAGTCAGTAAGCATTTGCCTCCATTTCCCATTTCCGAAGGTGTGGTTTGGCACTTTGTCTCTGCTGGAGTCTTGCCCTGCTCCTACTGGGCCTTCTTGCCAACAGACTCTCTGGCTCTTTAAATCAGGCCAACATATCCAGTGTCCCACAGGGCTGGCTGCCAGTAAAACTGATTGAGTGTGTACTCCTCTGCTCACCCTTGCTCTCTCTCTATTTTTTGATCCAGCTGAGGCTTTGGCTTTCTTTCCTTCTCTGACCCTTCACTCTCCTACTCCCTATGCTATCAGGACTTGATGGCAGAATTCAAGTTCCTGGGATTTGACTGCTTGCCTTCTGTGAGAATGTTAGAGTACAACACACTCTCCAGGTCTTCTTATCCCTCTTCATTCAGCCAACACTCCCCCTGACTCTGGCCCAGCCGACCTAAATTATACTGCCAATCCTCCACTAGTACCCTGGTCTAGTGGAGGAGAAAGTGACAAGGAATCTAGTGATAAGATTCCTGTCAAAGGAGAGACAGGCACTGTCTTTAAGATTCCCACCCTCTAAAAGAAAACTGATTGTATTGTTCACATGACTATAAACTTCTGTTGGTTCATGATTGCCTGTAGAATAAAGTCTAAGCCTGAGCTGTTCAATATGATAGTTACTAAAATTCAGATAAAAAATTGAGCTTTTCTTCTAGTGGTGCTAATGGTAAAGAACCTGCCTGCCAATGCAGGAGATTAAGAGATGGGAGTTTGATCCCTGGGTTGGTAAGATCTTCTGGAGAAGGGCATGGCAATCTATTCCGGTACTCTTGCCTGGAGAATCCCTTGGATTCTTGGAATCTTGGAGCCTGGTGGGCTATGGTCCATGGGGTCACGAAGAGTTGGACATAGCTTAAGTGACTTAGCATGCATGCTGTGCCATATTTCAAGTGCTGGATAGCCACTTGTGATTATCCTATTGGACAACACAAATATAGAACATTTTCACCATTACAGAAGTCTCTGTTGGACAATGCTCATCTACATACCTTAGTGTAGCTAGTATGGCCTTTATAATCTCTCTTTATAATGTTTTGTTCTAGCTTAATTTTTGGCTGCTACTTACCTTTCAAGCCCACCGACTTTCTCAGTGTTCCCCAGCCACTAAGAGCCCTTTCACAGCTCTGTGTCTTTGAACTTGCTGTTCCTGCTTCCTGAAACGCCTTTTGATTTTCTTCTCTGGCAAACTCCTATTTATCCTTTTTTTTTTTTCCTATTTATTTGGCTGCACCAGGTCTTTAGTTGCAGCATTTGGGATTTAATTCCCTTACCAAGGATTGAACCCAGGCCCCCTGCATTGGCAGCTTGGAGTCTCAGCCACTGGACCACCAGGGAAATTCCCTATTCACCTTTTTAAGATCCAACTCAAATATTACCTTGGTTGTGAAGTTTCCTGACTTTCCTAAACACAATAATTTTTCCTGTGTTCCCTTGGCTCATTGAACTTGGCTCTGTTGCCCTTGCTGCTGCTGCTGCTGCTAAGTCGCTTCAGTCGTGTCCGACTCTGTGCGACCCCAGAGACGGCAGCCCACTGGGCTCCACCATCGCTGGGATTCTCCAGGCAAGAACACTGGAGTGGGTTGCCATTTCCTTCCCCAATGCATGAAAGTGAAAAGTGAAAGTGAAGTCGCTCAGTCGTGTCCGACTCTTAGCGACCCCATGGACTGCAGCCCACCAGGCTCCTCCATCCATGGGAGTTTCCAGGCAAGAGTACTGGAGTGGGATGCCATTGCCTTCTCCGCTGTTGCCCTTATCACCATATTTTATTATTTGCTTATAAATCTGTCTATTCTCTTGGATGGCGGATCCTGATTGTTCTATGCTGCTGCTGCTGCTAAGTCGCTTCAGCCGTGTCCGACTCTGTGTGACCCCAGAGACGGCAGCCCACCAGGCTCCCCCATCCCTGGGATTCTCCAGGCAAGAACACTGGAGTGGGTTGCCGTTTCTTTCTCCAATGCATGAAAGTGAAAAGTGAAAGTGAAGTCGCTCAGTCGTGCCCAACCCTCAGCGACCCCATGGACTGCAGCCTTCCAGGCTCCTCCATCCATGGGATTTTCCAGGCAAGAGTACTGGAGTGGGGTGCCATTGCCTTCTCCGGATTGTTCTATAGATCTACCCTAATGAATACCTGAAGCTGTTTGCTTGATACTCTTTCAATATTCAGTTCAGTTCAGTTCAGTCGCTCAGTCGTGTCCGACTCTGTGACCCCATGAATCGCAGCATGTCAGGCCTCACTGTTCATCACCATCTCCCGGAGTTCAATCAGACTCAGGTCCATCGAGTCCGTGATGCCATCCAGCCATCTCATCCTCGGTCGTCCCCTTCTCCTCCTGCCCCCAATCCCTCCCAGCATCAGAGTCTTTTCCAATGAGTCAACTCTTCACATGAGGTGGCCAAAGTACTGGAGGTTCAGCTTTAGCATCATTCCTTCCAAAGAAATCCCAGGGTTGATCTCCTTCAGAATGGACTGGTTGGATCTCCTTGCAGTCCAAGGGACTCTCAAGAGTCTTCTCCACCACCACAGTTCAAAACCATCAATTCTTCGGCGCTCAGCCTTCTTCACAGTCCAACTCTCACATCCATACATGACCACAGGAAAAACCATAGCCTTGACTAGACGGACCTTAGTCGGCAAAGTAATGTCTCTGCTTTCGAAAATACTGTCTAGGTTGGACATAACTTTTCTTCCAAGGAGTAAGCGTCTTCTACTTTCAATATTAAGTAATGTTTTCTTACTGTGGGCTTGTTATTTATGTGTTTGCCATGTTTGAAAAGATCTTGGTGCTTTAGAAGTTCTTCTTTCTTAAAAACTAGAGTGGCTTCCTGTCTTTCAGGTTGAAAGTTCATTTTCTTTTTAATTAATTCTGATGGGACTTGAGAGGGATGTGGTAGGAGAAGCTGACAAGGTAAAAAACAGACTAACTATATGTAGGAAACAGTTCGGTTGTGCTTAGGTTCCAGTCATTACATAAAATATTTACTATTTCGGAGAAGGGAAGGGAGGGAAGATGAAGGTAAAAAGACAATAAAACAGCTCATGGAGTGGATACTGTGGAATTGTGTTTGACTTTTTCCAGACTAAGGCCAAAAGCAATGATATAAGAGTAAAAGAGTTTTTATTACCTATTTGCAAAAACGTATTTTACTACCATGTCCCTCCTCCTACCCCCCCGCCCCCCCACTTCAGGATTTGATAAGGTTTTGAGAAATTCTGGTGACTTAAATTACTGTGAAGTAAATCCTCCTGACCAAGAAATAAAGCAATTAAAATATCAATTAGTTTCTCTTCTGCGATTATGGGGAACATCATTCCGAAAGGCTTATTTTCTTCTGAAAGAGCTGTAAATACTAAAGGCTGAGTCCAACAGACCTTCTCTGATCACTATCACCTAGTTGCAGCTTCAATCGTAACAGTCAATCATCTCCCCTTGGGGACGCCGACCACGCCTTATCGCTCAGACCACGCCCACCAACTCTCCCTCCCTCTCACCTCATGGCCCCGCCCCGGGCCTAGCAAAAGAAGATTTTCATTGGTGGAGAAGTTGTTCTGATGCCGCCCCAGCGAGCGGCGATAGGCCGAGCTGGCGTGGGGCAGTGGTGGTTGGCTGCCTGGGGACGGGTCCCTGGTCTTGCCCGTCAGAGTAGCTGGCGGCAGTGGCGGCGCTCGGGACTGTGTTGTCAGTCAGTGAGCGGAGGGGGAAGATGGCTTGCCAGGACCCGTTCTGCTAGGAAGAAGGCGGGGGCAGGTGGTGCTGCTTATTCGGGGCAGCAGCCGTCGCTGTCGTTGCGGGCCAGACAAGTCGCGGTTCTGGAGGTCGAGCTTGGAGACCCGCTCTGGTAAGTCCTGCGGAGAGAACCGCGCCGGGCCCCCAGGGCGGCCGGCGACCGATAACTTTTTTTGTCAGGGAGGAGCCGGGGCGAGGCGACGGCGGGGAGGGGGCCGGGACTTTGTCCCCGGGGCAGCGGCTTCGTTGCGGGTAACGGCTCCAGCGCGAGGCGCCGCGGATGAGTGCTAGACTGTGCTGGACGCCCAGGCGTCCAAGGGTCTGCGGGGAGGAACTCGGTGGTAGGCTGCGGCCGGCGGCTTCTCGCCCCGAAGTTGGGCGCAGCCCGCCTGCTGCCTGGGCGGCGGCAGCTTTGTGCGCGAAGACTCGAGTCTTTCTCCTTCCCCGGCGAGGAGCCTTCCGACCTCCGGGCGTGACCTGGGTGCAGCCGCCTCGCGCGGACCAGCCGCCCTTCCGCCGGGTTGCCTGGGGTGGGACACCCCCCCCGCCCTGCAGCGGCTGATGCTCGGGTCCGACCTCTCCTACCCCTCCCACCCCTCCGACTCCTCCTTCCCACTTCAGCGAGGCTGCAACTACCCGTCCAGTGTAATGGCCAAAATGGTCACTGTCGCCCCCCTCGTCTTTGAAAGCAACATTCTTCCCCGTTCCCCCACAAGTCAGAGAGATTCACAAAGCAGCCGCGATTCTCTCCTTGGTTATTTACACTGGTGAGCTCTTCAGCCCTTACCCTCTTTTTACTATGAGTTAGTCCTCCCAGGTGGTGGTGGTTTAGTCGCTAAGTCGTGTCCGACTCTTCTAATATACTCGAGAATCGTCAGGGTTTTGTCCGAAAATTGTTGCGTTGAAAGACCCGCCGAAGTTTGCACGCTCTGGCAGAACTGGGTATCCCCGCTTCGGTGTGTACATGTGTGCGTTGTTCCCTGAGGGTATAGACGTTTCTGAAATTTTAAAATTTTGCCCTGGTGGTTTCGTACTGCACAGAATCGGTTCTCCGATACACTGTCACACGCCGGGCAGCCGCTCGGCTCTTCAGGTAGGGGAGTTTGTTCTGCGGGCAGCTGCTGCTTATCTTCTGAGACCGCCCTGCCGGCTGTAGGGCCAGGCTGTCCTTTGGCAAATTATTTGTCCTTTGGGTCACACAGTAGTTTTTGTAGCAGGTATGCCGCCACTTTGATTCGTGTATCACTTTACAGTTTGAAATTTTCAGCTTTTAAAACCATATGTACATAAAGTCATAAATATTGATGTAACCCTGAGTCAATGTAGTAGTCCTGGGAGGCTTGTTTTCCATAGGAACATTCTCTTAACATCCACAGATCACTACTCTGCGTGCCCCCCGCCCCATCCCCCAATTTCTAAGCATTTTCTTTAGGTTAACACATTTTAACTCCCAGAGCACCATATTTTTGAAGTGCAGGCAAGAAAGAAAGAAAAAAATCTTTAGGATATGCTTGGCTGGCCAATAGTAGCTTCAAAGTCGGCTGTTCTAATACTTCATTTCAACAAAGTGGCAAGGGAGAAAATCATTGCCTGTTTTAGAAAATAAGTTCTGGATTTGGCATATTTATCCTTTTTTGATTTACTATACTTATAACAACAAAGGGTTTTAAGCCCTCTTAGTTACCAGAACTAATTAACAGTATCTGGGTATGGACATCAGATGAAGTATTGGTTACGTCAGTGTGTTATCCCTGCTGTGCTTCGTTTTTTTGTTGTATTCCTGTTTTATGAAATCTGCTCTCCATTGCATTTTTAGAGCAGTGGTGTTTTGACAGTCAGAGTTTAAATATATCTTGTAGTCAACTGTTTTATTCAGGATCCTGGTGCCTGATATTTATTTTATAATGAATATTAGGAGATCTTTTAAAAAATGTTAGTATCAAGACTATTTTGGCCCTATCAAGTTTGCATCTTGTAAATAATCAAAATTATGTCAGACATAAATTTGCATTACCGCAGGCTGAATAGGTATACAAAATGAATGTATATAAAAATGAATGTCACAGCTGTTGTCATCTAGGAACTTATTATACCATAGACAAGACAGGTAAATAAAGTAACAATTATAATACTCTGTGATGAGTGTGAATAGAGATTTGCCTAGCATTGTAGGTGAGCAGAGTAGGAGATGGCTAACTCAGCATGGATGTATGTAAAGTTGGGGGCACGTAGTCAAGCTTTAAAGTATGGTATAATTTTGCCAAGTGCATGAGCTGAGTGAATACCTTTCCAGAAAAATAGAGTAAGTGAGAAAACAAGGAGGCAGGAGCAGCCCTGGCAGTTTAGAGAAGTCATTGTTGGTGACAAGTCCAAAGTTAGTAACATTGGTCTTGACTTGAATGCCAGAATTAGATGGGAAAACGGTGGAAAATGAGAACAGTGAGGGTGGTAGAGGCCCAACCCAGGATGTTGTATCCTTGGCTAAGGGGGTTGCATTGAAAATGATGAATAAGAAACCATTTAATGGATTTGTGTTTTGGATCCTCATTCTGGTAGATTGAGGTAGAACCTGATAGATCGTGTCACCTCAGGAAAGAAGGGAGGAAGAATCAAGAATCCTGAGGGTTTGACTTGGTTCCATTGATTGGAAATGAGTTGCACATAGAGGGAAGATGATGCATTCTACTTTCAGTTCAGTTCAGTTCAGTCGCTCAGTCGTGTCCGACTCTTTGCGACCCCATGAATCGCAGCACCCCAGGCCTCCCTGTTCATCACCATCTCTCGGAGTTCACTCAGACTCACATCCATTGAGTCAGTGATGCCATCTAGCCATCTCATCCTCGGTCATCCCCTTCTCCTCCTGCCCCCAATCCCTCCCAGCATCAGAGTCTTTTCCAATGAGTCAACTCTTCGCATGAGGTGGCCAAAGTACTGGAGTTTCAGCTTTAGCATCATTCCTTCCAAAGAAATCCCAGGGTTGATCTCCTTCAGAATGGACTGGTTGGATCTCCTTGCAGTCCAAGGGACTCTCAAGAGTCTTCTCCAACACCACACTTCAAAAGCATCAATTCTTCGGCGATCAGCCTTCTTCACAGTCCAACTCTCACATCCATACATGACCACAGGAAAAACCATAGCCTTGACTAGACGGACCTTAGTCGGCAAAGTAATGTCTCTGCTTTTGAAAATGCTGTCTAGGTTGGACATAACTTTTCTTCCAAGGAGTAAGCGTCTTCTAATTTCATGGCTTTAGATTTTTTGAATTTGAGGAAACTGGGGGACAGTCAGATGAAGATGTAGATAGGTGTTTGAATGTAGGATGTGGAACTTGTAAAGGAAATCAGGAATAGAGGGAAGATGGGGAGTTGAATTGAAGGAGTTGTATTAACTTGGGAATGTTGAAATGACTCAGATTGGAAAAGACTTTAGCATAATAAAAAGCAGCAATTGGAGAATAGACAAATAAAAGGCAGAAGGTGGAAGAATAGTGTGAAAGAGAGTTAGTATTAGTTAGAAAGATAGGAGGAACTTCAAGAAGGATGCCAAGGGTGGAGAAGTTTTCACATAGAGGAAGAATGGGTCAACAATTTTGAAGGCTTTAAAGAGGTGTCAAGTAAGATGACTCCAGGACCAGTGACTTTGTCAGGAGTTCATAGGTGACTTTAACAAGTACAGTTTTAGCTGAGTAGTGGTTCAGAAACTAGTCTCCAGAAGAATACTGAGAAAGAATGCTGTTTGGTCCGACTCTTTGTGACCCGTGGACTGTAGCATGCCAGGCTTCCCTGTCCTACACTATCTGTAGAGTTTGCTCAAACTCATGTCTGTTGAGTCCATCCAGCCATCTCATCCTCTGTTGCCTCCTTCTCCGGCCCCCAGTCTTTCCCAGCATCAGGGTCTTTTCCAATGAGTCGGCTCTTTGCATCAGGAATGGATAATGAAAAAGTAGACATGCTTGCCTGGGGCATTTTAAGAAAACTGAAGAAGGAAGAGAGAATGACAGCCCTAGAGCAGTGGCTCTCAATCTTATCCACACATTTTCAAATCATCTGAGGGAGTTTTTGAGTCTTGATTTCAAGGGGAACCCCTATACCAATTTGAGGAGTGGAACAGGACACAGACTTTAGTATTTATTTCAATAGCTTTAATTGCTATTGGAAGTATAATTGCCCTGTAATAAACTACACATATTTAAAGTGTGCAGTTGAATGTTTAACATGTTTATATTCATTAAACCATCACCACAATCAAAATAATGAATATATCCATCACCTCCAAAAGTCTCCTAGTGCCCCTTTGTAATCTCTCTCTCAATCCCTGAAACTACTGTTCTACTTTTTATTACTGTAGATTAGTTGCATAGATATTTCACAGTTCCTTAGGAAATTCCATAGGCATAGTTGAAACTGCTGCAGAGGGATATGAGTTGAAGGGATATTATGCTTGGATTTTTTTTTATATGCATAATGAAAGTAAGAAGTAAGAGATTAGGAAAAATGAGGTATCTATTGGAACTAAGTTCCTGAGGAAATAGTAGATGGAATTCAGAGCTTTGACCAGTAAAGAAAGGAAGACAACATCTTTAACAAAGAATATGATATTAAAGATAGTGTACTTTTTTGTTATCAGCATCAAGGTAGTCATCCTGTAGTATCAAGATTGGTTCTCAGAAGTGCTCAGAGATAATTAGCATCTTAGTGTTATGAAAATGAATGCCCCGTAGAAAAACCCCTTAAATCTAGCCCCTGGCACTACTATGTAATGCTTTGTCATTTTTTGGAGGGGAGCAGATGGAATTAACAGTTTGACTATTGCTTACTGTTGAGGGCCAAGTACTGCTAGAATCTTTTTGACCCCCTTGGAGTTAAGCTGCATATCTGTACTGGGGAAAGAGAACATTTAACATTTACAAATCTCCTGTTTAAAGCATCTTTGTTCAGAAGAAATCCTGCTTACTTGCCCTTTGGATATATGCCTTTTAAACACATTGGAGGAAAAAAATCATTCTTCTCTCTACCAAGGGAGACAGAGAAGAATTGTGATTGGAAGTTATCAAAGGCCTGTGCTTTGTATCCCGAGAAAGGTAGTATCTATATTCCACACTGTCCCTTTCACCTTTTTTAAAAATTTCAGGCTCAAGTTTTAGATGTAGGTGAAAGCTGAGCCCTGCTGGTTCTGAGGTCCAGGGTTTGTTCATCACTTGATTCTTACTGCCTTTGGCAGGAGCTGAAAGCAAATAGTTAATATCTAAATATTATTTGACATTGCACTTGATCATAGTAAAGATGGGAGTGGAAACTTTTGTCTGGTTGTTTCCTAAAGTGCTGAAAATTTCTTTCATCGTATTGTTCAGTCACTAAGTTGTGTTTGACTCTTTGTGACTCCATGGACTGCAGCATGCCAGGCTTCCCTGTCCTTCACTATCTCCTGGAGTTTGCTCAAATTCATGTCCGTTGAGTTGATGATGCTGTCTAACCATTTTACCCTCTGCTGCCCCCTTCTGCTTTTGCCTACAAAATCTTTCATTATGATTAAGGTGTAAAAATATGATCAGATATAGAGAGGGTAGGCCTCCCTAGTTTTAGTGCAGCCTAAAAGAGTAGAACTATCAGTGTTAACATGATTTCGGATACTGTTGTTACTAAAGTCAAAGCAATATTGTAAACATTGTGTATTTTCTTAATTACTAATCCAATATGTAATAATTGTAGGAAGTTTGGAAAATTCAGGAAAGCCTAAATGATAAATAATATCTATAATGCCTTCATCCATTGAGGGGCTTCCCAAATGGCACAGTGGTGAAAAATCCACATGAAATGCAAGAGATGCAAGAGACGGTGGTTTGATCCCTGGTTTGGGAAGATCCCCTGGAGTAGGAAATGGCAACCCACTCCTGTATTCTTGCTTGGAAAATTCTATGGACAGAGGAGCCTGGCGGGCTACAGTCTATGGAGCTGTAAAGAGTCGGACATGAATGAGTGACTGAGTGTGTGTGTACCTGTTGATAATCATTTTTAACACTGGTGAATATCCCATAGGTCCTTTTTAATGGGATTCACTCTTTTTTTTTTTTCCACCAACTGCCGCTCACCGCCCCCCCCCCCCCCCCCCCCCCCTCCCCCCCCCCCCCGTTTTCCCTTTTTTTTTTTTTTTTTTTTTTTTCCCTTTTTTTGTTTTTTGTTTTT
>SJYT01069118.1:728020-807154 GCA_006410635.1 Cephalophus harveyi | reverse complement strand
TTATACTAATTATTGAATAATTATTTTTCCCAGAGATTTTCTGTTCTGCTTCATTTGGCTATATTTTTTGCTCCAGTAATTCCAAACAGTTCTAATTACTGTAACTTTTTAATGTACCTTACTATATGGTTGTGTGAATTCCTCTTATCTTTTTCAAAACATTTTCATAATTTCTCATTTTTTTCAGATTACCTTTAGTCCAATTTGTTAACAAAGAATTTAATTGAAAATATAAACTAATTTTTTACAGATATCTGATATCTTATGATCTATTTTAGTGATAGCTATGAAATACTTTACAGTATTTTCATCATTTCTTCAAGTCATCTTTTATGACTCAGTGTGTTGTAGTTTTCTTCGTGTGGTTCTGCCTATTTTTAAAATTGACTTTTGGTATTTTAAAACCTCTTGTTACTATTGTGAGTGAAACACTTCTTCATTGTATTTTAAAGAGCGTACATCTTCCTGATGGAACATAGAAAAGTTGGTGATTTGTTTACAATTTTCTAATTGGTCATCTTATGAAGTTCTGTTTTTTTAACTTATTTTTTATGAAATTCTTAATTGTAATAGTTTCTATTTGACAACTTGGTAATAGCATACTTCTTGAAGGAGAACTAAAAAGCCTCTTGATGAAAGTAAAAGAGGAGAGTGAAAAAGTTGGCTTAAAGCTCAACATTCAGAAAACGAAGATCATGGCATCCCGTCCCATCACTCCATGGGAAATAGATGGGGAAACAGTGGAAACAGTGTCAGACTTTATTGTTTTGGGCTCCAAAATCACTGCAGATGGTGATTGCAGCCATGAAATTAAAAGAGCTTACTCCTTGGAAGAAAAGTTATGACCAAGCTAGATAGCATATTCAAAAGCAGAGACATTACTTTGCCGGCTAAGGTTCATCTAGTCAAGGCTATGGTTTTTCCTGTGGTCATGTATGGATGTGAGAGTTGGACTGTGAAGAAGGCTGAGCGCCGAAGAATTGATGGTTTTGAACTGTGGTGTTGGAGAAGACTCTTGAGAGTCCCTTGGACTGCAAGGAGATCCAACCGGTCCATTCTGAAGGGAGATCAGCCCTGGGATTTCTTTAGAAGGAATGATGCTAAAGCTGAAACTTCAGTACTTTGGCCACCTCATGCAAGAGTTGACTCATTGGAAAAGACTTTGATGCTAGGAGGGACTGGGGGCAGAAGAAGAAGGGGACAACCGAGGATGAGATGGCTGGATGGCATCACGGACTTGATGGACATGAGTCTGAGTGAACTCCGGGAGTTGGTGATGGACAGGGAGGCCTGGCGTGCTGCGATTCATGGGGTCGCAAAGAGTCAGACACGACTGAGCGACTGAACTGGACTGAACTTAAAGCTAGATTTGATTGCTCTGTAAGATCTCTAGTGTTCCTTTTGTATTATCTTTCTCAGGTTTTGGTTTCTGAATATGCTAGCTTTGTGAAATAGAATGGGGAGAGAACTTATAAGTTCTGGCACTGTCTTCCTTGAAGGTCTGAAGTAATATAACTTCCTTGCTAACACTAGCGAGGGAGGTGTTCTCCATCCCCCTTCTGATTTCTGTATCAGAAGCTTGCTCTGTCCCTTTTCTTCCTTAAATAAAACTCTGCTACACACACACACACACTCACACACACACACACACACACACTCACACACACACACACACTCACACTCACACACACACACACACACACACACACGAGGTAGTTTAGCTATATGAAAATGTCCAGGTCTTTTTAGATTGAAAACAGTTTGTTGATATTTTAATATCTGCTACTTTCTAAGTGAGTGAGTGAGGTCGCTCAGTCATGTCCGACTCTTTGTGACCCCATGGACTGTAGCCTACTAGGCTCCTCCGTTCGTGGGATTTTACAGGCAAGAATACTAGAGTGGGTTGCCATTTCCTTCTCCAGGAGATCTTCCCGACCTAGGGATTGAACCCAGGTCTCCTGCGTTGTAGGCAGATGCTTTACCGTCTGATCCACCAGGGAAGTCCACTTTCTAAGTACTTTGCATAATTAATTTCATTTTTCTGTGTACAACTTTGCAAGATAAGTATTAGTTATCCTTATTTTTCATATAAAGAAACTGAGATGAAAGAGATTAAGATACTTGTTCAAAAGCAACAAGTGGAGGTAGAGTTTAAACTCAATTCCTCTCTGATGCGATAACTCATGATTTTTAATCAATATCCCAATTGTTTTCCTAATTAAGACTCTTTATTCTTTGTTATTGAGAAGTAGACTTAGTTATTTTATTTGAGTGTTCTACTAACTGTTTTCCTCTTTGCCCAATTAGTTTCCGTTTTTGGTAACCCTATCATAATTATGACTGGTCTGTTCTATGTTGATATCCTATCTTCTGCTGTTTCAACAAACAGTCCAGTATGGTTATGATAGAAGATACTGGAATGGGAATGGGATGGTATTTATTTAATGTACTTTGTATAATTTACATTTTAATGTGTTGGATGTTCAAGATCAGTTTGCATTCCTAAATACTGTTTGTACCTAGTAAAGAATGTTAAGTGCAACACATCAAGGAGCTTTAGTACTTTACCATTCTAGTTTGAATATTTGTCATTATTGAAGCTTTCATCACGGTAGCCTTTTAGTAGTAAATGTTAAATGATACTTGTTTGATTCTTGTGCTTTCTGGAACAAAGAGTCTTTTGAGTAGCAGATGAACGTTAGTTGACTTCTCATATAAATGTGTAAACATTCACTTAGTTATTTGCACTAGACCTAAGGAAAACAGTATATATGAGTTTTATTAAGCTGTACAATCAAAATTATTTGAGGTTTCAGCTATTGGAAGATATAATTACTCTTCTATAAAGGAACTTAGAGGCTTGAAAATTTAAGAGAATAATGTAAGCCTTAAAAATGCTTAATTTGGGCAAGCAGTTGTAAACTCTGTTTCTATCTTTCTGAGCTCCTCTGTTTTTTTTTCCCCTTTAGATGTAATTAATGTTTAATTAATTCATTATTGTTTATAATCAACATACAGATTATAGTTACTGCTTTTCACTAATGAGAGGCATGAAAATCTGCTAGTCTGACCTGACATTTATATACTCTTTTGATCTAAATGTCAAAGTTGCTGTTGCTTTGTTAATCCATAGATATTATTGTGGTGGATGGAGTGACCACATAGTCCTCAAAACAGTACACACTTTAGTAGGTTAGAAGAGGGAGAGACTATTTTGGGAAATTACGAAACTTTGAGTGAGTTTGGATAAGGGAGTGGGGTGGAAGGTGGAAGTATTATAGAAACAGGTGAGAGGAGACACATCTATTAAGTATGAAAGGTAGAAATATGCAAATCAAATAAACTATTAGAGGAGTACAGAAAATCAGAAGAATGGGTTACATGGATGAGAGAAGTAGAATATTGAAGTCAGTGAAGTCTTCTTGGTAGGGTTTCAGACAGGAAGATCCTTGTGGCAAGGTTAAAGAGAAAGAATGAGTACCGAGACAGAACTAATAAAATTATCATTTTTGAGGTCACGGAGAGTATATGATGAGAAATATTGTAAAGGGGGTTAAGGAATAAACTGGTGTTGGAATAACTAGAGGCAGTGGCAGTAGATAAGGCTGCTAAATCAGAAAGTTAATCAGCGAAGAACAAATAAAGATCGAAGTATTGTAACTGGAGGGTATTAGAACCTAATGAAACTTCTCTCCCAATTCCATCCTAATCCCTTACCCCACTCTCCACAGATCCTGAAATGCATTTTGTTCAGTTGAATGAAATGCAGATTGTCCAACTGAAAATATTTTGTTAGTGATAGTTAGAGCTATGGTTATTGATCATCAGTGATGTGCCAGTGCTTTATTTATATTTAATCCTTAGAATGTTCCTGTAATACAGATGTTATTACTCAATTTTCACAGGGGAGGAAAGTTTAAGTAACTTGCTAGAAGGTGGGTATAGGTTTTTGGGTTCTTTGTGTGTGTTTGTGTGTGTGTGTATGTGTGAAATTTGAATAAAATCTGTACTTTAGTTAATAATATTGTATCACATGTTAATTTCCTGTTTGTTTTTTTACAACATAGTGTTTCTTCATATTCTCAGAATTGTATTAGAAGTTTCAAGCTTCATTCAATTTTTTAAAAAATCACTAAGGTAATAAATTTTCTAGACTTTTAGCAGTAATACTAGATGCCAAAATACATGGAACTATATCAAAGTTTTTAGTGAATATATATTAGAAATCTAGCATTCTATTCATACTAAGTCAAACAAGTGGAATAAAAATGCCAAACTTTTTAGATAGGCAAAAATTCACAAATTTTCTAAAATACACATATTATATTATACATACTATTTATGTGTATATGTATACAAAGATTTTCTACTACACTTGATAAAGGCTTGAGAAAGAACAACAAAAAGATGAGGAAATTGGAAAACATAAACTAAATGAAATGGGAGTACTAAATATGAAATACAAAAAATCAACTAGATAAAAGTAAAAGGTCATCATATAATCCAGTTGTTTTTAAACTTGACTGTTCATTAGAAACACATTTGGAGCTTTGGAGAAAAAGCAATAGCTGGGCATTTGTGTTTTTCAAAAACTTACAAGATAATTCTGATATGCATCTGGATTTTAAAAAATGATTACACGTTTTCCTATTAAATGGTAGTTTTAGTGATAATAGAATTCTATTATTTTCTGCTGACCAATCATGATACATTGGTATTAAGAGAATAATAGTTACATAATCACAGTAGTAAAAGATGTTTATCAATTATCATAGTCAATGGCCAGATAATAAAGAAAAGATAATTAAATAATTATATGTATGAAAAGATAATTACAATAATGAATTATATGCAAACTATAATGAAAACATGATTAACCTAACAATATAAAATAATTACATAAAATTTGGGGGGTCAAGCAGAGTGATGTGGTAAGTGGAAGTGCATACGTGCATGTTTTCATCCACCCAGCCAGTCTATGTCTTTTGGTTGGTGCATTTAATGCATTTACATTTAAGATAATTATCTATATGTATGGGCCTATTACCATTTTCTTAATTGTTTTGAGTTTATTTTGTGTAGATCTCTTCCTTCTCTTGTGTTTCCTGCCTAGAGAAGTTCTCTTAGCATTTGTAAAGCTGGTTTGGTGGTGCTGAATTCTCTCAACTTTTGTTTGTCTGGAAAGCTTTTGATTTCTCCATCAAATCTGAACAAGAGTCTTGCTGGGCAGAGTGTTCCTGGTTATAGTTTTTTCCCTTTGCTCACTTTAAATGTATCATGCCATTCTCTTTTGACTTGTAGAGTTTCTGCTGAGAAATCAGCTAATAATCTTACGGGAGTTCCCTTGTATGTTGTCATTTTTCCTTTGTTTCTTTTACTATTTTATCTTTGTCTTTAATTTTTATCATTTTGATTACTGCGTGTCTTGGTGTTTTCGTCCTTGGGTTTATCCTGTCTGGGACTCTGCACTTCCTGGAGTTGGTTGACTTTCCTTTCCCCTGTTAGTGAAACTTCCAGATATTATCTCTTCAGATATTTTCTTGTGTCCTTTCTCTCTTCTCCTTCTAGGACCCCTATAATGCGAATGTTGGTATGTTAATGTTGTCCCAGAAGTCTCTTAGGCCATCTTCATTTTTATTTTTTTCCGTTCTGTTTTCTATATTCTGTTCTGCAGCAGTGATTTCCAATATTCTGTTCTCCAGGGCGTTTATGCATTCTTCTGCCTCAGTGATTCTGCTGTTGATTTCTTCTAGAGTATTGTTCATCTCTGTTCTTTAGTTCTTCTTAGTCTTCTAGGTCAACTTTTTTTGCATCTTCTCCTTTCTGTTTCCAAGATCCTCGATTATCTTCACTATCATAATTCTGAATTCTTTTTCTGGAAGATTGCTTATCTTTATTTCATTTAGTTGTTTCTCTGGTGTTTTTCTTGTCCCTTCACCTGGGGCATAACTTTCTGCTTTTTCATTCTGATCACTCCTCTGCAATGTGGTTTTCGTTCTAGCTGCTGCAGGATTGTGGTTCTTCTTGCTTCTGTCTGCCCTCTGGTGGATGACACTCAGAGGCCTGTGTAAGCTTCCTGATGGGAGGGACTGACCGTGGGAAAGACTGGATCTTGCCCTGGTGGGCAGGGCTGATAGGTTTGTCCCTGTTAGTTGTTTGACCTGAGGCCGCCCAGCTCTGGGGTCTGCCACCTCTGTGGTAGGGTTAATAGTGACCTCCAAGAGAACTTAGGCCAAGGGGCACCAATCCAGGACTGCTTCTGCCAGTGCTCCTGTCTCCACGGTGACCCACATGACCCACACCTCCACAGGAGACCCTCCAACACTAGCAGGCAGGTCTGGTTCGGTTTCCTGGGGGCTCACTGCTCCTTTCCCCTGGTCTTGGTACATGCCAGATTTTGTTTGTGTCCTCCAAGAGTGGTGTCTCTGTTTTCCCCAGTCCTGTGGAAGTCCTGAAATAAATCCCTCTGGCCTTGAAAGTCAGGTTCCCTAGGGATTCCCAGTTTTTTGGAATCTTCATTATGCCATATTACTTCTGTTACTGAGCTGTGTTAAAACACCTGGAGAAGGGGGTGGTTTTCAAAGGAATATAAGGTATGATTCCTCTCCTCATAGAAAGAAGTGGAAGATAAATATTAGTTATGTTTTCTGTGATTTGTGTTAACTATTAATATGTTTTCTATTTAAAATATTTTATAAAGGGATTCCTTTCAATAAACTCTTCTATCATGTATATGTTATTTAAATTTTAACAGTTTTATTTGGAGATGATATTTATCTGTGATAATAGTTTGTTGAGGTTAAAGGAAGGACAGTCCAAGAAAGATGATGTAAAGAAAAGTAAGGGGAAAACTTGTTCTTTCCACTGTGAGAGCTACACATATGTTATACAGTTTTCGGTAGTACTTCAGAAAGACCAGCTTCTTCATGGAAATCATATTGAACTGGTCGTTGGATGACACCAGGTTATAAAACTCCAGAATTTATTGTAATATAATGTGATTTATTAAATTTGGATTTATCAGTTAAGAATTGGTTATTGGTGACAGAATTAAAAGATATTTAATTTTCTGTTATAAGCCCTTTCTTCAGAAACACTGCATAATTGAATAGAAATAGTTAAACTACTTTAGGGATTAAACATTCTTACAGGACTTTCAAATACTTTTGAGAGAACCAAGATAGAAATTTTTGCTGTACTAAATTTTAATTTCACATTCAGCTGCAAAGCAACATCAGTTATACTACCATATAACATTATTAAAAACTTTATTGAAAAAATAAGTTTATATTTCAGCCCCTGCTAAAGCAAATTGACTGTTACCCCAGTGAATCAACATGATCTTACTGAACTGTTTATTTCATCTTTGGTTACTATAATTTTTTAAACCAAGGAAAAGCAGCTGTATTAATAAGATCCACTGAGTTTCTGATTGAGACAAATAGGATTTTGTAGTGTAGTCAAGATCTGTTGCTTTTATTGTTATGGCTCTGTTAGTATGCATTACCACCATCAACTGTGTTTATTTGGATTTTATCATTATAACCCCCCACCCCTGCCCCACCCCGGCCTCTGTTTGTCCTCATCAGTTTCTAATTGAGCATCTGAACTTCTGTTGGCAGACATCACTAATGGCTGAACATCTCATTCCAATTTTTGAAAGGGCAGTGACTCACCCTAAGACATCAACCCAACCCATGAGTCACTTTAAATTTGTTTCTCTTAACATTTCTCTCTTCTTTTTCTCCAACACTAGAAAAAGGAAAACTGCTGGTTAAGAATGCAAAAAACTTTGAAGGAATTAAAGTAGAGCTTGTGCTTTGGAAAGTGTCTATATGCCATTATTTTGGGGAAAGAGAAAGAGGGGCAAGTGATAGCAAAATGATTGCAAGGTAATATTTCCACTGGACTTCCTTTAACATTCCTTCTCATTTTCCTCATGGTGTTTGCTTTTATTATTTTGTTTGCTTATACCCTGATTTGCCTTGATTTGTTTCAAAAGGGATGAAAGGACACTCATTTCTGCCGTTTAGGTTTACTTGTTTCCCCTAATAGACTATGAATCCCTCAAGTCTGGGATTATGTCATATTCATTTTTATAAATCTAGCATCTAGGACTTAGAAGACTTTTAATAGTTTATGAATAAATAGATGATATTTCAGCAACTCTAGTGCAACAGATGAATTGCTGCAGCCCTAGTTTATTGCATGCAGCTTTGATGGTGTTAACAGGCTGGATTATGTGGCCCTCCACCCCCACTCCAGTCCCTCTTTCATATGTTGAAGTCCTAATCCCCCCATATTTGTTGGTAGGGTCTTTATATAGGTAATTAAGTGAAAATGAGGTAATTGGGATAGCTCCTAACCCAATGTGACTGGTGTCCTTATAAGATGAAGAAATTTAGGTCTATCTTTACAGATAGAAGATAATGTGAAAGCACAGGGAGAAGATGACTTCAAGGAAAAAGGCCTGGAATAGATCCTTTCCTTAATGACTCTCAGAAGGAATCAACCCCGTTGACACCTTGATTATTAGACTTGTAACCTCCAGAACTGTGAGAAAATAATTTCTATTGTTTAAGTCACTCATTCTATGGTACTTTGTTACAGCAACCGTAACGAACTAATACAGCTAGTTTGAATGCTTGGTTGTAGCAGATACTCTTAACTTGCCCATCTCCAAGGAACAATTTGCTAAACTCAGTACCAAAACCTTAGAACTTTTTAATCTTCCCCTAGGCAAGGCAAGGGAGAGAGAAATTTGTATAGCTTAATGGAGAAGGTAATAACTTTGTCTCAAATAAGTAAATAGATAACTATTTGCCTTCTTCCATCTCCCTACAAATATAGTCAATGGCAAGCAGATAGCTAATTCTCTAGTTGAACTGAATTTTGTTTGATTTGGCATGGAGGAAGTATTTATGAGTTATTTATGTTTTAAGTGTTCAGAAGCTTCTGCCAATAAACCTGGTTGCTTTTTCAAAGTATGGAGATGGAAGAGAAAGACCGAATAAAATAGTTTTTATTTTGACACTAATTTGAACTAATTGCTTGTACATAATCTCAGCCACCTTACTTTGCCTGTTATAGTAATACCAGGGCAGAGCACTGTGTCTTTTATAGTGTTTTGAGACACTTAGTTTAAAGAGAAAATTTTGGACCTGTACAAAAAAAGAACACTTGCTTTTTCATCCTTTGGAAGTAGTTTACCAGAGTACTGAGAATAGGGTAAACTAAATTATCAAACTGAATAAAAGTCTCAGTCTTGGGTTAAAAAAAAATTATTTGGAAAACAAACAACAAAAACCTCCAATTTATGGGCAGATAAAAATTGTAACTTAATTCTGGCATTTAAGCTTCAGTTAGCATCACAGACTCCATGGACATGAATTTGAGCAAATTTCAAGAGAGAGTGAGGACACAGGAGCCTGGTGTGCTGTAGTCTGTGGGGTCGCAACTTAGCGACTGAACAACAGCAACATATCCACACAGTCTGGAGCACCTGTATTAACAGTCTGTTGTTACTGTGGTAATTATCAGTACTATACTTTTTCATCCCCTTTCTTTTCCTTCATTCCAGTTGTTGAGAAAAGCACTGAAACCAAGAATGTTCTCAAAGTCAGATGCTACCAAGCGGCAGAGGTGGGTTTCCCTGTCAAAGGAAGAAGACTTTTGCTTGGTTACCCTACCATGTTTTTCTGTGACCCTATAGTTCTCAACTTGTCTGCAAAAACAGAATCACACATGTAATTTATTTTCCCCTACCAATTTATTTTGAAGTGAAAATATTCTAGTTTTCAGTTTAATATAAAAATATGAAGAAGTAAAGGATAAAAGAGTAAATTATTCAAGAGACAGTGTACTATAAACCTTGAACTGTTGTGTGCTGTGGGTTGGGATTGTTGATAGCATGAAGAGTGATTGAGAAAGGGGACTCGAATTGGGCTGCTTGGGTTCTGATCTTAACTCAGCCACTTATTAGTGTGTGACCTTGGACAAGTTATTTCTTTAAGCTTCATCTTCCTTTTTTTGTGAAATGGAGATTATTTTAATTTACCATTTAGGGAGGCTGTGAGTATTAAATGGAAATTCCCATAAGCATTTAGCAAAGTGCCAGATACATAAGGGCTTGAGAAATGTTAATCATTATCCCAACATCATCCTTGGACATCTGTTGACACATTTGACTTGCACGGTTTTCTAGACTATATTCCTGATGATACCAGTTATATCTGGACCATAAAGGATCGATCTAATGGTCAAATACACCTGGGAAAATATTTCATTCTAAACACCGATCTTGGAAGTTCATAGCACAGATTTAGCATAGTAAAAGGTGCTAAGAAATCCTTTGATTAAAAAGAAAGAAAACTCTTTAACTTTCTTGAATAAAATTTTCACAGGAAAAGCCTTTTCTTCTTTGGTACTACTGTTAATATCCTTTGGAACATTTTTAAGAACAGTTTAGGAAGCACTGCTTAAATTATAGTGCATTTACCTGGTTCAGTGCATTGATAAGGACAGTGATCTTTTTATTTTCCCTGATTATTTGTACACTACAACAAAAATATGATGTGTACTTGAAAGGAGCCAGGAGTTTGGTATTCTACTAGTATTTCTGTAACTGCATAGAAGAGTGATCTTATATTTAACCTGTATATGTACCTTGATTTCCTAGTGGGGGATGGGTAGGTTATATCTTCAAAGTTGTTTCTTCTACCTCAGAAATTCTGAATTATTGGGCTTTGCAGATATTTCAAAGAATGTATTTTTTTCCCCTTTAAACATAACAAAATAAATGAGAAAAATGATTGTAAGCAGCTAGTTATGTTAAAGATTTGTCATTGAAATGCCTTGCCTATTAGATTTAACTTTTTTCCAGCCTTAATACCAACTTAGTCATACAGCCAGCATTGCAAATAAGTTATATGAATAGGAGCTATGTTCCTGACAAGTTCAAATTCTGTATTTGGTTAAAAAGTTGAGGTTTTTCTTTTTAAACAAACTTGATTTAGATTACTTTGTCATATTCTGATGTTTGTAGCCTAATTTATTTAAAAAATCATAAAATCTGTCCTCAAATAGAGATAATTTTCAACATACAGAAATTTGTTGCTTTTTTTATACTAACAACAAAATACCATAAAAGGAAAGTTTAAAAAGATAGATGTGTATAAGAGACAGCACTAAGGTAATAAATTTTCTAGACTTTTAGCAGTAATACTAGATGCCAAAATACATGGAACTATATCAAAGTTTTTAGTGAATATATATTAGAAATCTAGCATTCTATTCATACTAAGTCAAACAAGTGGAATAAAAATGCCAAACTTTTTAGATAGGCAAAAATTCACAAATTTTCTAAAATACACATATTATATTATACATACTATTTATGTGTATATGATGATAAGGACAGTGATCTTTTTATTTTCCCTGATTATTTGTACACTACAACAAAAATATGATGTGTACTTGAAAGGAGCCAGGAGTTTGGTATTCTACTAGTATTTCTGTAACTGCATAGAAGAGTGATCTTATATTTAACCTGTATATGTACCTTGATTTCCTAGTGGGGGATGGGTAGGTTATATCTTCAAAGTTGTTTCTTCTACCTCAGAAATTCTGAATTATTGGGCTTTGCAGATATTTCAAAGAATGTATTTTTTTCCCCTTTAAACATAACAAAATAAATGAGAAAAATGATTGTAAGCAGCTAGTTATGTTAAAGATTTGTCATTGAAATGCCTTGCCTATTAGATTTAACTTTTTTCCAGCCTTAATACCAACTTAGTCATACAGCCAGCATTGCAAATAAGTTATATGAATAGGAGCTATGTTCCTGACAAGTTCAAATTCTGTATTTGGTTAAAAAGTTGAGGTTTTTCTTTTTAAACAAACTTGATTTAGATTACTTTGTCATATTCTGATGTTTGTAGCCTAATTTATTTAAAAAATCATAAAATCTGTCCTCAAATAGAGATAATTTTCAACATACAGAAATTTGTTGCTTTTTTTATACTAACAACAAAATACCATAAAAGGAAAGTTTAAAAAGATCCTTTAAAAATTGCACCTGTAAATAAATAAATAAAATGCTTAGGAATAAACCTGACCAAGGAGTGAAAGAGCTGAGAATTACAAAATATTGATAAAGGAAATTGAAGATGATTCAAATAAATGAAAAGATTGTGATTGGAAGAGTTAATATTGTTAAAATGACCATATTATCTAAAGAAATCTACAGATTCAACACAATCCCTATCAAATTACTCATGACATTTTTCACAGAACTAGAACAGATTAACTCTAAAATTTGTATGGAACATAAAAGACCCAAAGTTGCAAAAGCAATCCTGAAGAAAAAGAACAAAGCTAGAGGCATAATAGTTTCAGACTTTAAACAGTACCACAATTTGATTGTCTGTAGTAATCAAAAGAACATGATATTGGCATAAAAACAGATATATGGATAAATGATATAAAATAGAGAGGCTAGAACTAAACCCACACATCTATGGTCAGTCTTTGATAAAGGAGTCCAAAATATGCAATGGTGAAAAGACAGTCTCTTCAGCAAGTGGTGTTTGGAAAGCTGGATAGCTACATGTAAATCAGTGGAGTTAGAGCACACTCTCCCTCTCTAAGCAGAAATGAACTCAGAATGACTTAAAGTCTTAAATATAAGATATGACACCATAAAACTCCTAGAAGAGAACATAGGCAAAATATTCTCTAACATAAGTCATAACAATGTTTTCTTAGGTCAGTCTCCCAAGGCAGTAGAAATAAAAGCAGAAATAAACAGGACTTTCCTGGTGGCACAGTGGGTAGGAATCTACCTGCCATTGCAGGGGATGTGGGTTCAATCCCTGGTACAAAAAGATTCATGGGGCAGAACAATGGAGCCCGTGCACCACAACTTCAGAGCCTGCACTCTAGTGCCCATGCGCCACAGCTGCTGAGCCCGTGTTTCAACTACCGAAGCCTGTGCACCCTAGAGCCAGCAAGCTGCAACTACTGAGCCCATGTATTGCAACTACTGAAGCTCCTGTGCCTAGAGCCTGCATTCCAAAAGAGAAGCCACCAAAATGAGAAACTCACGCACCACAGTGAAGAGTGGCTTTCCACTTTCTGCAACTAGAGAAAGCCCACGGGCAGCAACGAAGACCCAGTGCAGTCAAAAATAAATACTTTTTTTAAAAAAAGCAAAAATAAGCAAATGGGACCTAATCAAACTTACAACTTTTTGCACAGCAAAGGAAACTGTAAACAAAATGAAAAGGCAGTCTATGGACTGGGAGAAAATATTTGCAAGCGGTGCAACTGACAAGGGCTTGCTTTCCAAAATATACAAAAAACAGGCAACTCAACAACAAAAAGAACAAACAAAATGAGCAGAAGATCTCAAATGAGCAGAATTCTAAATAGACATTTCTTCAAAGATGACATACATATGGCAAATAAGCATGTGAAAAGATGCCTAACTTTGTTAATTTTTAGAGAAATGCAAATCAAAACTACAGTGAAGTATTATTTCATACCTGTAGAATGGCCATTATTAAAAAGTCTACAAATATTTGCTGGAGAGTGTGTGGAGAAAAGGGAACCTTCCTCCAATGTTGGTGGGAATGTAAATTGGTGCAGCCACTATGGGAAACAGTATGGAGGTTTCTCAAAGACTAAGAATTGTCATATTATCCTGCAGTCCCACTCTTGGACATGTATTCAGAGAAAATTCTAATTAAAAAAGATGAGTGCACCCCAGTGTTCATAGCAGCACTATTAATAATAGCCAAGAACATGGAAGCAACCCAATTGTCCATTTATGATGAATGGATAAAGAAAATGTGTTACATATATATGATGAAATACTGTGCTGTGCTGAGTCGCTCAGTCATGTCTGACTCTTTGCAACCCTATGGACTGTAGCCCGCCAGGCTCCTCTGTCCATGTGGATTCTCCAGGCAAGAATACTGGAGCGGGTTGCCATGCCCTCCTCCAAGAGATCTTCCCAACCCAGGGACTGAACCCGGATCTCCCACATTGCAGGCGGATTCTTTACTGTCTGAGCCACCAGGGAAGCCTGATGAAATACTATTTAGTCATAAATAGAATGAAGTAATGCCATTTGCTGAAACATGGATGGACCTAGAGATTTTCATACTAAATGAAGTAAGACAGAAAGGGAAAGACAAATACCATTTTATCATTTATATGTGGAACCGAATTATATAGGTCCACTTATTTATGAAACAGAAGCAGGCTAACAGACATAGAAAGCAAATTTATAGTTACCAGAGGGAAACAGTGGGGGGACTGGATAAATTAGGAGTCTGGGATTAGCAGATACAGAGTGCCGTATATAAAATAGATACACAACAAAGGCAGGTTCCTGCTGTATAGCACAGGTAACTATATTCAACATCCTGCAATAAACCATAATGAAAAGAATGTGACTGAAGATAAAATGGAGTAGATACATACATGTAAACCATTCATGGACGACCTGCTTCTGGGTTGGGATTTCGTATGTAGCAGAGCAGCTCCCTTGCTGTGATTGAAAGCCCATTACGCAAGGGTTTGAAGAAATTTTTTATTTGAAGGGCTTCCCTGGTGGCTCAGCTGGTAAAGAATACGCTTGCAATGCGGGAGACCTGGGTTCAATCCCTGGGTTGGGAAGATCCCCTGGAGAAGGGATAAGGCCTGGCCTGGAGAACTCCATGGACTGTATATAGTCCATGCAGTCAGCAGAGTCGGACACTACTGAGTGACTTTCACTTTCATACAAGTATAACTGAATCACTTTGCTGTATACCAGAAGCCCTCACAACCTTGTAAATTAACTATACTTCAATTAAAAAAAAAATAGCTATACTCCTCTACAAACAATAAAGATCATTTGTCAAATAGCATTTCCCTAAACTGGTAGTGATACTGTAAATTAAAGTGTTTTCACATGCTTTATTTTCTTTATTTTTCTGTTATATGTGGTAGGGCTATTATTTTTTGCACAGAAAATTTAGATCACTTAAACTTTCCGAGCCTTAGTTTCCACGTTTGCCGGGTCATGTTGGAGTAATAGACAGACACAGAATTGTGGCCCCAGCCGCTGTTCTTTGGCATCCTTAGAATATTGTGTACTGTCACCCATTCAGATTTCTTGTATTAAAAATTTCCTATTAATGTATCCTGGTGTTTTAAAAATCCTCTTACTGTTTTTTTTTTTTTTTTTCCTTACTCTTTTTTAAGTACCTAAATTTCTGTATGTAATCATGTCTCCCATCCTTTTTTGTCAAGTTCATTTTTTTAGAGTTAGCTATATGATCATTTAATTTTCATTCAGCTTTACCTTTTGAGATTAAGTGCATGATACCAAGCTGTCACAAGAATGTCCTTTGTATAAATATTAACATGACTAAAAATGTTTGTGTCTGTGAGTGTGCGAAGGGTGAGAAGGAATTGTCATAGGTTGACTGTGGTAGTGATAGTTCTCATTTAATTGTGATCTAAATAAGCAAGCAGTTGTATTAGCTATGTAGGTTTATATTTTTTATTGGATTATTTATTTTTGAAAAATTCAGAGATCTTTTCATAAAGTAGCCTGAAACTTTTGTCCTTTGAGCCGCATTGTCAGCATCTCTTCATACCATTCCATAGCAGCAAACTTTAATACTTAAAGATTTAAAATATGACATGCCAACTTAATGACAGAATTGATTTAGGTAAAATTAAATTGGAAATTAACGCTGAGGTAGAATAAAAAATTTAACTGTTGTGTGGGATGAACTTTGGATAACTTTCAGTAGGATTATTAGAAGTGAAATAAAAAGAATGCAGAGGAAGACAATGGCTTTCCTAAATACTTGAAATAAGCAGTTATAGTTAAAAAGAAAAAATGAAAGGTGTAAAAAAGCTCATTTATAATAACAGTGTAAACTAAACCCTATTAAATAACAAAATGCACAAGTAACCTTAGACCCAGCAGTGTTCTTGAGTCTATCCTATAGAAGTACTTGCAGAAATATAAGAAAGTTTGTTACAGCATTTTCAAATAAAAAAAATTGGAAACAACCATTTTAAGGGGCTGAAAAAAATTTCAAAACTGGGCAATACATGTAACTTAATAGACTTAGCTAAAATTGTAATATTCAGAATTTTTTTTCCCCCACGAAAACCTAATTTCTCTAAATGTGTCTTCAGTTCAGTTCAGTCGCTCAGTCGTGTCCGACTCTTTGTGACCCCATGAATCGCAGCACGCCAGGCCTCCCTGTTCATTTCAATCTCTCGAAGTTCACTCAGACTCACGTCCATCGAGTCCATGATGCCATCCAGCCATCTCATCCTCAGTCGTCCCCTTCTCCTCCTGCCCCCAATCCCTCCCAGCATCAACTCTTTTCCAATGAGTCAACTCTTCTCATGAGGTGGCCAAAGTACTGGAGTTTTCAGCTTTAGCATCATTCCTTCCAAAGAAATCCCAGGGCTGATCTCCTTCAGAATGGACTGGTTGGATCTCCTTGCAGTCCAAGGGACTCTCAAGAGTCTTCTCCAACACCACAGTTCAAAACCATCAATTCTTCGGCGCTCAGCCTTCTTCACAGTCCAACTCTCACATCCAAAGATGACCACAGGAAAAACCATAGCCTTGACTAGACGGACCTTAGTCGGCAGGGTAATGTCTCTGCTTTTGAAAATACTATCTAGGTTGGTCATAACTTTTCTTCCAAGGAGTAAGCGTCTTCTAATTTCATGGCTGCATTCACCATCTGCAGTGATTTTAATGGTGTTTTAATTATCTGTTACTGTGTAACAAATTACCCCAAAACTAAGTGGCTTGAAAATAACAAAGATGTATTTTTCTCATGATTTTATGGGCTGACTGGGTTCAGCCGGCAGTGTTGCCTTTGCATGGCTGAAAGCAGGCTCGCTGAAATCACTGTGCAGCTGCATTCACCTGGGAGCTTGGCTGTGGCTGAAATCCCAAGATGGCCTCTCGTCCCGCAAGGCCTTTCTTCATGTGATTCTTATTCAGATGAGCTTTTATAGCGTGGTGGCTACCTTCTACGATGGTATTTCAAGAGGACATGCCCGAGGTGCAAACTTTTATTTAGGCTCTTCTCATGTTTGATAAAGGCTTCTGATCAAAACAGGTCACATTGCCAAGCCCAGCATCCGTGTGGGAGAGAACTACACAAAGCTGTATATGATAAGAAGGGCTGCTTGTTGAAGGCCCTAAATATAATAGTAATAGTCTACCACACATAAAGAAAAGTGTCCAGGATCTGTTAGATGGAAAGATTAAGGCTCTGTGGATTCTAAGATTCTATTTGAGAGAGGAGAGGGGAGTCAAAACATACACTGATCATCATATCCATATCAGTTTGAATGCAGAAACAGTTACAAAGATCCACCTCTGTTCTGTAAAGCCAAGACATTAAAGAAATTTGAAAAAAATGTGAAACAAGACCAGTCACTCTTCTCAATAATTTTTTTTTGTTTAGGGATTATTAAAAATAAAGGTGTTGATATGTAATAGGCTTATCATTATAATATTTAAACTTTATCATTAAAATCTCAAACATTATAAATGTTAGTAAATATATCTACTATAAAAAAACCTCTTTGGTGTTCTCAATACTTTTTAATAGTAAAGAGGTTTGAGAACTGCTGATTATATAGTATATGTTTAGAAGAAAGTTTGAAATAATGTAGAGTAATAAAACAGTGTTTTCCTTTGTAGAGTGGGATACAAGCAGTGAGAAGGATGAACATTTCTTTTAATTATGTGAAGAAGATTCAAGTGTAACAATGAAAAGATACTTTAATAAAGAAAAATATTATTGGAAATGAAAGATTAATGTTCTATCAAAGTATTTATAATTTTTTTGGCTTATTTGTTTTCTTTCTTGATGAAAATTTTATAGTTTCTTGGTATTTTCATAATAAGCAGAGCCCTTGTTTTATGCTCTACATTGTTGATTTTGTGCATTTCTCATAACTTTATCATGCTTCTAGCACTTGTAATTATTCCTCTAGAAAATATAGGGTGCTGTCTTGGTTCATTTTCCTCCTCAGTATCCTCCCCGCTTCCTTTGCCATCTGGATTACAGGCTCCTATGGACACAGATCACATTTTACTGTTCTTTTACTAACAATATAAAGTCATAGAAATACTTTGTATTATACTCAGTAGGCACTCAAGGCTTGTTGAATTATTAATATTGCAATTTTAATATATAGTAATATTTTTTGGATGTATAAAATTACTGAGTAAATTATATATATGACCGATTCTCATCCTATGTCTGTTTTTGTCTAGTCTTATTCTCTTTTTTTCTTCCCTCTCGGGCCCTGCCTGGCTGCTGTCTGGATAAATTGTATGAACTAGACAGTGGACGGGTATATAATTTGTCAACTTGAGGTCCTGGTCTAATGAATATGTAAAAAGCATTACTGATCACTATACTACTTAGTTATACAATAATTACATCAGTGAATGGTTTTGAGGTAACGTTTGTAGTTTGAAACTTTTATAATCTGTCAACATAAACTTTACAGTTTGTGTCTTAGATGTAAGGATATCACGGACTTTGATTTGCTGAAGTAATACTTGAATCATTTAGTGTATTGTAATTATGTTTTGTAAAAAATGCTGCAAACATTTTTGGAAAAATCATAATTCAACTAATAATTGCCCTTGTAGATTTCTTCCCAGTATTAAATATAAAATAATTCAGTTTCTGATTCTTTTATTTTGTTATTATTTTTACTTTATTTTTAAATTACTTTTATTGGAGTATAGTTGACTTAGAATATTGTATTAGTTTTTGATGTACAGCATCATTGCATGTTATTACATTCCATGTTATTATTCCATGTAATCATTCCATGTTATTACGGAGTATTGAGTAGAGTTCCCTGTGCTATACTGCAGGTTCTTATTAGTTGTCTATTTTATAGTAGTGTATATGTGTCAACCCACCAGGGCTTCCCTGGTGGCTCAGAGGTTAAAGCATCTGCCTGGGATGCAGGAGACCCGGGTTTGATCCCTGGGTTGGGAAGATCCCCTGGAGAAGGAAATGGCAACCCACTCCAGTACTCCTGCCTGGAGAATCCCATGGAGGGAGGAGCCTGGTAGGCTACAGTCCATGGGGTCACAAAGAGTCGGACACGACTGAGTGACTTCACTTTCACTTTCACTTTCATGTGTCAACCCAGTCTCCCAATTTATCTCTCCCTTCCTTTCTCCCTTGATAACCATAAGTTTGTTTTCTACGTCTGTGACTCTGTTTCTCTTTTGTAAATAAGTTTGTCTGGTAGTTTTATTTTTAATGAAATGCATAACTTCTATTAGTGGAATCTAGAATTCTTGTAAAAATATTCTTGAAAAAAATTCTAGTAAGGTTTTTTCTAAGTCAAGGTCAGTCAATCAATCAGTCTTTAAACAAGTCAATCAAATGATGCTTTTGTGGCTCACAGATGTCATGCCATAGTTCTCTCCTGACCGTTTGCCTTGCCAGCCCTTCATCAGTGCAGGCCCTGAGTATTTCCTGGGAAGGTTGTAAAAAACTGAGGCGTAAAAGGAAGATATAGTAGAGAGTAAAGGCATAGGCGTGCATGGAGGTTGGAATGACAAGGTACATTTTGGAGAACAGCAGTAAGTAAAATTTAGATAGGTAAATTGTGGCTGTATTACAAGGGGAGCTTGAGGTAGAAGATCTGACAGATATGATATGGAAAAGTGTCATAGTATGTTTCAGGAGAAAAGCAGTGTTTTAGGAAGATTAGTTTGGCAGTAATGTGTATAGTGCCCTGGAGAAGAAACAGGAACAGGAAGGCTGTGACTGGCGCCTACAGAGGCAATAAAAACCGAGACTGAGGGTGTTGCCATAGAGATGGAGAGCAGATGGCATGTTTGACAGGCATTATGAAGGATGAAATTTATTTCTTTATTCAACAAATCTTTATTGAATACTTGACTGTATATATTCCTGCTTCTAGTATCTGAACTGAACTTTGCCTGTAATTACCATACAATCTTAAACTTTAAAGTTATGTACACTAGTGTTGAAGTTCTTCATAATATTCTCTTTTCTGGTGATTTGTAATTAAAAAAAATAATCTTACAGATCTTTTGGCCACCAGATGCAAAGGGCCAACTAATTGGAAAAGACCTTGATGTTAGGAAAGGTTGAGGGCAGGAAGAGAAAGGAGTGACAGAGGATGAGATGGTTAGATGCCATCACCGGCTCAGTGGACATGAGTTTGAGCAAGCTCCGGGAGATGGTGAAGGACAGGGAAGCCTGGCGTGCTGCAGTCCACGGGGTCACAAAGAGTCAGACATAATTTAACTGAACAAAATGAAGAGCAAAAACTTTTTCTTAATCTTCCAAAATAATTTGTACTTTATTTGATTAACAAATTGAAACCAGCCACTTAATTATAGATATAAGAAATCATTTGGCAGGCAAATGGAAAGTTCTTAACCAGAGGGCTTTATTTTTTTTAAGAAAGCTTATGTTTATATTTGTAAAGACTAAGAATGTTCTAGTGTATAAAAATTCTTTTTTCATATAGTCTTGTAATACCAGCTATTACTATGCCATACTTGTAGCATCTTGTTAGTATGACTTCTGCATCAAGCAATGCTTAAAGTAAGTTGTTGGTTTAAAAGAAACTGAGGCCTTCTCTGGTGGTACAGTGGTTAAGAATCCACCTGCCAGTGCAGGGGACACGGGTTGGATCCCTCGTCTGGGAAGATTCCACATGCTGTGGGGCAGCTAAGCCCTTGTGTTGCCAGCTACTGACTTTGCATGCCTAGTATCCCTCAGCTGCAACAAGAGAAGCCACTGCAGTGAGAAGTCCATTTACTGCAACTAGAGAAAGCCTTCTTGCAGCAGCGAAGTTTCAGCACAGCCAAAAATAAATAAATGAAAATTAAAAAAAGCAACTGAAAAGCATTGATACTTTAAGTTCAAGGTCATTTTCTCTGGTTAAAGCCAATGAGGGGGCTTCCCTAGTGGCTCAGACAGTAAAGAGCCTGCCTGCAATGTGGGAGACCCAGGTTTGATCCCGGGGTTGGGAAGATGCCCTGGAGAAGGAAGTGGCAACTCACTCCAGTGTTCTTGTCTGGAGAATCCCATGGACAGAGGAGCCTAGTGGGCTATGGTCCATGGGGTTGCAAAGAGTCAGATATGACTGAGTGATTAACACCCTTTCTAAAGCAATGATGAAAGTAGGTGTGAATCTACTTGATAGAGCTACATTAATCGTTCTTATATGATAAAAGATTTTCCTTTTATCAAGTAATGTTGATAATACATAATGGTTTGTATGTTGGAATATGAGGGCAGAGTGAGGCAATGGAGGTAAATCTTCATGGTATAAATAATTTATTCCTTAGTTTCTTGGGGCTTCCCTGATAGCTCATTTGGTAAGGAATCTGCCTGCAATATAGGCAACCCTGGTTCGATTCCTGGGTTGGGAAGATCCGCTAGAGAAGGGCTAGGCTACCCACTCCAGTATTCTTGGGCTTCCCTTGTGGCTTAGCTGGTAAAAAATCCCCCTGCATTGTGGGAGACTTGGGTTTGATCCCTGGGTTGGGAAGATTCCCTGAAGAGGGGAAGAGCTACCCACTCCAGTATTCTGGCCTGGAGAATTTCTGGGACTGTATAGTCCAAGAAGTCCCAAAGAGTTGGACATGACTGCAACTTTCACTTAGTTTCTTAATGATAAAGACTGGAAATTTTCAATTTTAATGGTATTGTCTTCATTGACAGCAAGCAAAAGTAATTTTTCTTGTGTTTTAATTGTAAAAATCCTGTGACTATACTGCCTGTGTCATTTTTTTTTTCTTTCTTTCTTTCTTTCTATTAAATCCCAGTGAAAACACTGGCTTTCAGTGCTTTGATTTCATTGAAACTATTTGTTTTCTTTGTTGTCTTCTTGGACAGTCATAAGATTCATTGTTATAATTCTTGTATACTTTTATTTTTTCCTTGATATTTCTCCTGTTATTTGTTTCAGAGATTCCTTTTTCTTTGGCTGATCTGGAACTTTGTTCAGCCTCGGCCCCTATTCCTTCTCCATTCTAAACATTGAAAATAGATTTTTATCATGGATATGTACTTAGTTTGGCACCTTCTGTACTTAGCCTGTGTCTACTTTGGGAAAAGTTATTTATTGTTATTGCACTAATAATTTCTTAACATATAGATAGCTTTACAACATATCTCTAACCCCATTTCCTTACTTTTCCTCTAGTACAAAATTCCTTGCTTTCAGGATCACTTTTATTGTATGCTGTGATGTCAGCTATGATGGAGAGCTAATATAACAAGATGAAGTTGCTCAGTCGTGTCCGATTCTTTGCGACCCCATGGACTGTAGCCTACCTGGCTCCTCTGTCCACGGGATTTTCTAGGCAATAGTACTGGAGTGGATTGCCATTTCCTCTCAGGAGATCTTCCTGACCCAGGGATTAAACCCAGATCTCCCACATTGTAGACAGATGCTTTACAGTCTGAGCCACCACGGAAGTCCGATATAACAAGCTAAATGTTATATTTAAAAAACAATGGAATTCAGGGCCCAAATCAGCAAAGTTTCAAAGGTTTGCTCACTTATTCATTCACCGAACAAATATTTATGTATCTATGATGTGTGAATCAATCTAAAATGCTAAATTGTCACTTAGATTCTTAAGAGTTGATTGGTTAAGTATAAGATAGGAGTGACCTGGTTTGGAAACAGTTTGTATGAAAAAAGTCTTGAGGATTAGCTGATTCTAAGCATATGAGATCTTTCTGTGAGACATGATTACAAAGGAAAGTTAAAAAAAAAAAAAGGTTTTCCTGATTGAAATGTTGTGTCCTGGTATTCAGCTTGTTAGATTTCTCCTGGGATATTACATCTATAGTAGATACTAGATAGGTTTACTCTTTTTGCCCACACAAGGCCCCTTCGAAATAAACTTGCATCTATATTTGTCTATATCTTTGATCTCAACTGTTGGATCAAGTGGAGATATCTGTCCTCAAGTTGGCCAGTTTTCAGGTTGGCTTTGAGTTGTGGTCAAGATCAAAATAAGGAACTGGTACAAAGAATTGCTTGAAGAATTTAGATTTGGGAATTGAGAAATGCTGATGTGGTGTGGAGGAGAGTGTGTGTCTGGAGCATAAAGGTTATGAGAGGACCAGGATAACCACAGGGGACGTAGACAAGAGGAGTAAGTTAGAAAGGCATTCAGCAAATACAGAATGGAACATCATCACCATGAAAGCAGCCTGTGTTCATCCTGCGCTTTGAGATGTGGCTATTGGACACGTGGGTTTTGTAGTCTTATGCATGTATCCCTTTGTGTAACTTAAAGATGGTACATTGTTATAACATTTTACTAAACTTTCTTTTGAATAATTAATCTATATATGGATGTAGGATAAGCAGGGACTTTAAGAATTTTTCTAGTTTACCTTTCAGTTTTCATGAGAGTTTATAAAATCCTAGACAGATGAAAAACCTATCATAGTCTATAATAATTTTGGAAATTGTATGTTTTCTCTTAGTAGCCTATTTTATATTGAGGCTTCCAGTAATAAGGGTTATTAATTAATTGTTCTATCAAACCTGAATCCCTTATTGTATCATTTAAAATTTTTTACTATTTCAAAATTTGCAAAGATCTATACTGTAAAGAGGGTTTCCCTGGTGGCTCATGGGTAGAGAATCCACCTGCCAATGCAGAAGATGCAGGTTTGATCCCTAGGTTAGGAAGATCCCCTGGAGAAGGAAATGGCAACCTACTCCAGTATTCTTGCCTGGGAAACCCCATGGACAGAGGAGCCTGGTAGGCTACAGCCTATGGGGTTGCAAAAAGAGTCAGACACAACTTAGCAATTAAACAACAAACAGTACTATAAAGAAGAAAACCAAGATGCAACATCATTTTTTTAACTGAAAATTTAAGTGAAATCATTTGATGTCTTAGGAAAATTCAGAGGTGCTGATATCAGGATATGTACAAAATGAGATAGTTTATACCTAACAAATAAAAGCAACTTTTATATAGCATAGTGATGACTGTGATGGTTACTCTGATAAGCTGGCTCCGTTGATCAAGCATAGCATTTAAGATAAGATAGTTATTAATTGAGTTTTGTTTTGCTTTGTGGCTATGGACTTTTCCAAACTTTGAATTCTAGCCAACCATATCACAATGTCTCATCATTAACAGTAGGATAGGCAAAAAGTATACATAAGCAGAATGTAAACACATTTATTGAACATTCGTAGATTATGTCCTATCTATAATAAGTTTTACTGCAAGTTTTTAGAGAAAAGTCAAATTCCTTGATGGCAGGGATTGTGTTTTGAAAAATCCGATATTCTCTAATAAGACGACACTGCCTTGTACGAGAAAGGTATACCCTAGATATTTGATTAAGGTGGTGTTCTGGTTAACTGTTGCTGCCTAACAAACCATCCCCAAACTTAGTGGCTTCAAACAGCAAGTATTGTTGATCTCTCACAAATCCGAGCTTGACTAGATTAGTTATAGCATGACAGGTCTTCTGCTTCATGTTGTCAGCTGAAGCTATTGTCATCTGGAGGCTTGGCTTGGTTGGAATATCCAAATGGCTCAGCCTTGTGGCTGGTACTTGGTACTGACTCTCCGCCAGGGTCTTGGCTCTTTCCCTTGCAACTTTTCATGATGGTTTGGGCTTCTTATAGTATGGTGGCTGGATTCTAAACACAGGAAAGTGGAAGCTGCATAACGGTGACATAGACAGAGAACAGATTGTGGACTTGGGGAAGGAAAGGGTAGGACAAATTGAGAGAATAGCATGGAAACATATACTTTGAAAAGTGAAAAAAGTGAAAGTGAAATTCGCTCATATGTGTCTGATTCTTTGCGACTCCATGGACTGTAGCCCACCAGGTTCCCCTGTCCATGAGATTCTCCAGGCATGAATACTGGAGTGGGTTGCCATGCCTTTCTCCAGGAAATCTTCCAGACCCAGGGATCAAACTTGGGTCTCTTGCATTGCAGGCAGATTCTTTACCGTCTGAGCCACCAGGGAAGCATATACATTTTCCTTGTGTAAAATAGATAGCAGGTGGGAATTTGCTGTGTAACACAGTAAACTGAGCTCAACCCAGTGCTCTGTGACAACTGAGAGGGGTGGGATGAGAAGGGAGATGTGAGGGGTGTTCAAGAGGGGGGGACGTATGGACATATGTATACCTGTGGCTGATTCATGTTGATATATGGCAGAAATCAACACAGTACTGTAAAGCAATTATTCCCCAATTGAGAAAAAAAAAAGTGAAAGCTGCAGATCAAGTCACAACATGTGTTCACTGCATTCTTTTGGTGAAAGCAGCTTATGGGGACAATCCAGATACCAAAGTTGTTGTTGACAAATAGTTTTTTAAAAAAAATTTTCTCTCTTATATTATTTGAATTCAAATCAGATATCCTTTCCCTGGACAAAAGATTCTTCTGAAGTCCTGGAAGTTTTGAGAATAATAGGAAGCTGGAAATGGGGAATGAGAAGAGGGATTGCTACCTTTCTTCCAATTGTCCTACCTTTTACAAAAGAAATACACTGGCCTGGTTGCCATTAATACTTTGATATCCCAACACAGTTGTATTTGTCCTTGGGATAGGCAAAAGATGTTGAATTCGAAAGACATTTGCCATAGTAAAAATCTCTGCTCTATTTTTAATAACCAGATATTTTTGATTTATGGGGAAAACAGGCCTAAGTTATAGGTCTTTGGAAAGATTTCCCATGCTTCTGCTACTGGCTGTAAATTCTATTCCTTCTCCCTGTTCCCTGGGAGGAAACTGTTCACTTGAGAACACACGTGGGCAGTGAGGCAGTCAGTACCACATCTTTTCAAGCATCAGCCCAGATATCCTCCTGTTTCATAGAACTCTCCAGTTGATTGGTCATTTTCTAAGCAGTAAAATCACTGAGATTAAATTAAGTTTATTCTGTAACATAATCTGAACATTTCCTTCTACTCTATTTTCCTAAAATTCAACCAAGAATCTTGATAATCTTCTGATACTATTTAATTTACTTATAATGGCCCTATTTCATAGGACAGAAAAGTTAAAACTTTGTGATATGTTATTATCTACTTACAGAAATTTGTTTATTCTTTAGATTTATGTAAACTTGATTTTCATGACATATAAAGCAAATGGTTTTAGAAGATTCAGTATTAATTTCTAGTTATTGCCAACATTCACTGGACCATGGAAAAAGGAAGAGAGTTCCAGAAAACATCTATTTCTGCTTTATTGACTATGCCAAAGCCTTTGACTGTGGATCACAATAAACTGTGGAAAATTCTGAAAGAGATGGGAATACCAGACCACCTGACCTGCCTCTTGAGAAATTTGTATGCAGGTCGGGAAGCAACAGTTAGAACTGGACGTGGAATAACAGACTGGTTCCAAATAGGAAAAGGAGTACGTCAAGGCTGTATATTGTCACCCTGGTTATTTAACTTCTATGCAGAGTACATCATGAGAAACGCTGGACTGGAAGAAACACAAGCTGGAATCAAGGTTGCTGGGAGAAATATCAATAACCTCAGATATGCAGATGACACCACCCTTATGGCAGAAAGTGAAGAGGAGCTAAAAAGCCTCTTGATGAAAGTGAAAGAGGAGAGTGAAAAAGTTGGCTTAAAGCTCAACATTCTCTGGTTATTTAACTTCTATGCAGAGTACATCATGAGAAACGCTGGACTGGAAGAAACACAAGCTGGAATCAAGATTGCTGGGAGAAATATCAATAACCTCAGATATGCAGATGACACCACCCTTATGACAGAAAGTGAAGAGGAACTAAAAAGCCTCTTGATGAAAGTGAAAGTGGAGAGTGAAAAAGTTGGCTTAAAGCTCAACATTCAGAAAACGAAGATCATGGCACCCGGTCCCATCACTTCATGGGAAATAGATGGGGAAACAGTGGAAACAGTGTCAGACTTTATTTTTTTGGGCTCCAAAATCACTGCAGATGGTGACTGCAGCCATGAAATTAAAAGACGCTTACTCTTTGGAAGAAAAGTTATGACCAACCTAGATAGCATGTTGAAAAGCAGAGACATTACTTTGCCAACAAAGGTCCATCTAGTCAAGGCTATGGTTTTTCTAGTGGTCATATGGATGTGAGAGTTGGACAGTGAAGAAAGCTGAGCCCCAAAGAATTGATGCTTTTGAACTGTGGTGTTGGAGAAGACTGCAAGGAGATCCAACCAGTCCATTCTGAAGGAGATCAGCCCTGGGATTTCTTTGGAGGGAATGATGCTGAAGCTGAAACTGCAGTACTTTGGCCACCTCATGTGAAGAGTTGACTCATTGGAAAAGACTCTGATGCTGGGAGGGGTTGGGGGCAGGAGGAGAAGGGGTCGACAGAGGATGAGTTGGCTGGATGGCATCACTGACTCGATGGACGTGAGTATGAGTGAACTCTGGGAGTTGGTGATAGACAGGGAGGCCTGGTGTGCTGTGATTCATGGGGTCGCAGAGAGTCAGACACGACTGAGCGATTGAACTGAACTGAACTGAAACCAGGAGTTTTCCCTCTTAGTAAAAAGGACCAGGATGGAATCAGAAACTATGTCCACTCTCTGCTTTACCAGAGAGTAAACATTCTTACACTCTCTAGATGAGTCGTCTCTAAGGAAGACCGCCAAAATTCTTAATCTTCAACTCTGGAAAATGAAGGCTCCTAAATGAAATTAAAACCCTCCTATTTTCTGCTATTTTTGCAAAGATCCAGGATATTGGGAAAGAGACTGTTCCAAATTTAAGCACTTTCCAACTTCCTCTCAACTCTTACAGATGGGGCTCCAAGGAACTACAGGTGCTCTTTCCAACCCTCCTTCTTAATCAACTTTGAGAAACATTTCTCCAGATTGGGGATGAATGTCTTACAGTCCTAACTGATACTGTAGCCACATTCTTGATGCTCAATCCCACTACTATAAAGCAGCCACTGCCTCAGAGAACTAAGACAGTTCAAATAGTGGAGATCTTTAACGAACCTCAAGAGGGCTTGTCTCTGAACTGAATAGGTTTAGACCTTTGTTTAGACCCTTTGAGAGAGACACACCTTTTTTTCCTTAGGAACTCTGGTCGTGTCCATTCTGATATTCATTCTGTATTTGAGACTTCTTAGAAGTATTACACCAGAATTTCTTTCTCCCAAAAGGAGGAAATAATTCTAGAATTTGACAGTAGTCATCAAAGTAAACCATCAGGTGAATTAAATGACATTTTGACATCTTTTACTTGTTTTATTTCTGATAGTACTAGAGCTGATTCTGGAAACATCCATCATTTCTCTCTATTGAATCAACTGCCATCCTTATAGGTAAAATCTCCAAATGATATTGGCAAAATTTACACTGCATCTCCCATCAAAATTCAAATAGATCTCTCAAAACCTCTTCCCAGAATTAATCAATTCCCTGTCAGTAAAGAAAGCCTTCAAGGCATAAAGTTCATAATAGAAGATTACAAGGCTCTGCTGCTGCTGTTACAAGGCTCAAGGCCTCATTATTCCTTGCACGAGCCCCTTTAACAAAACTCCTATTTTACCAGTAAGAAAACCTAAGGATCAAAGGTGGAGATTTGTCCTGGCTTGAGCAATAAATAATGTTTTTATTCCATATCCTGTTATCCGTAATACTCATGTATTACTAAAATCCATTCTCACTGAAAGTAAATTCTATTTTTTAACTTTTATATTGGAGTAGTGTTGATTAACAATGTTGTGTTAGTTTCAGGTGTACAACAAAATGATTGAGTTATACATATACATGCATCTAATTCTTTTTCAAATTATTTTCCCATTTAGGTTATTACAGGATATCGAGCAGAGTTTTGTGGTATATAATAGGTCCCTGCTGGTTATCCATTTTAAAAATAGCATTTGTACATGTCAGTAGAATCCTTCCTGAACTCTCACCACACTCAACATTTCTCAGTCACCTCAACTCTTATGAAGTCTTTTTGTTATTGCCCCTCACATTACTCTTTTATATTGTAGTCATCTTAACCTTGCTACTCATTTTCGATATTATTTTAATAAAAATTATATAAATTTAAATGATTCTCAGGGAAGGATTAAAAATACCTCCATGTCCATATTTCAGCAGAACTCATTTTATACTTGTTATTCTTTTTATAAAATTGAGATATAATTGACATTATACCTTAGATTATATATTATAATGTATATATTATACATTAGATTAGTTTTAGGTATACAATGTAATGATTTCATATTTGTTTATATTGTGACATGATCACCACAATAAATCTGGTTAACATCCATCCCCATACACAGTTACAGAATTTGTTTCTCTTGTCATGAGAACATTAAAGGTTTATTGTTTTAGCAACTTTCACTATGCAATTCAGTGTTAATAGAATTGGCATGCTGTATAATATATCCCCGTGACTTATGTATTTTCAACTGGAGGTTTTGTATGCTTTCATCCCCTTTGGCTCTTTTTCTCTTCATTACCAACAAAGTCCATCACAGTTTCTTAATGCTGACAGGTCATCTTCTGACTCCTGTGATGATCTACAGGAAATACCTTTAGGTAACACTAACTTCTTATGGTTCACTGATGGCTCTTACTTAAAAGGTGGTGATGCAAATACTATGCTAAGTATGCTACTGCAACTTCTTTGATGTTGTTAAGACGGTATCTTTACCTGACAGCAACTTTGGCCCAACTGTCTGAATTATATGCTCTTACATAGGCTTGCACTTTAGCCCAGGACAAAGCTGTCCATATTTATGATGATAGTAAATACATTTTCTATTCAGTTTTGGTGATTTCTACTATTCTCTTCAAATTCACCGATTCATTCATCCATATTATCTACTGTTGACTCCTTCTAGTATATTTTAAACTTAATTATTGTACCCTTCAGCTCTGTTTGGTTCTTCTGTATATTTTCTAACTCTTTGCTAAACTTCTCACTGTGTTTGTCCGTTCTTGTTCCAAGTTTGTTGAGCATATTTATGATCATTACCTTGAATTCTTTTCTGGGTAGATTGCTTGTCTCCACTTTGCTTAGTTCTTCTGGGGTTTTGTCTTCTTCTTTCATTTGGAATATCTTCCTCTGCATCCTCATTTTGACTAGTTCCCTGTTTTTTTTTCTGTGGATTATTAGTAGGTAGGTTGGCTACATTTCCCAGTCTTGGAGAAGTGGCCTGATGGAGGAGATGCCCTTGGGGCCCAGCAGTACACTCTCCTCTGGTCATCAGAGCTATATTCTCTAAGGTTGTCCCTATGTGGGCTGCATGGTCCTTTCTGTTGTGACAAGGTGACAACTGTGGGCAGGCTGGTAGGTGGGGCTGGGCTCAAGTGTGTCCTGGGGCTTGTGACAGCCTGCTGGTGGGTAGAATTGTGTACCCATTTGGCTTGATCTGCTCTCTGACATTATAAACTGCCTAATGGAGCATCGAGGTCTGGCAGATGGATTTCTTACAACTTCCCATGTCTAGTGGATATAAATATGTTTTAGTCATTATCTGTATGTTTTCACACTGGACTGAAGAATTCTTTTGCAAGCAGGCTTCTGCCTCTTCTGTGACTAAATTCCATTTGGAAAACATTATCCCTACCTGGGGAACTCCTCTCAAACTACATAGTGATCAAGGAACCCATTTTACTGGCAAGTTTGCACTGTTTGGCCAGTTTTACAACAGCTTTACTGTGATTACCATCCTCAATTGGCTGGCTTAGTTGAATGCACCAACCGCATTATTAAAACTCATTTGGCAAAATTTGTAGAGAGTCTCCAAATACGTTGGCCAAAAGCATTGACGTTGGTAGTTTTATATCTTGCATCTGCCTCTTTTGGAACCTGTAAACTCTCATCCTTTGAGATAGTACAGGACACCTAACACAGTTTGCTCCTACTTATTTTGACCCACAACTGATAAAAGGAGAGATATTCCAGTATTGCAAAGGCCTAAATGTTTCTATGAAAAATAACTATGTTTTGGTAGAGCAGGCTTTTCACAGTGGACTCTCAGGAGATGAAGACCTTAAGTATCGTAAGTTGAAAACTGGAGATTTCATCTTTTGCAAAAGATACCTTCAGAATAACTCCTTTCAACCTTTTTGGAGAGGTCCCTATCAGGTACTGCTAAGCAACACCTGTGCCACCGAACCCCAAGGAATAGACTCCTGGATTCATGTGATACTCTTAAAGAAAGGACTGAACCTTGACTGGACCTCTATATCATCTGTTAACCTAAAAGTAAAGATTTCCTGGAATCAAAGCAGATGACATCTGATTAGACAATTTTCCCAAGATATCTGGGTCAGGCTTCTTGAAAATTTGTCGCCAAACCTTTGATAATACACAATGCTGCAGATGGTCTCCAATGTCTGCTGCTGCTGCTGCTAAGTTGCTTCAGTCGTGTCCGACTCTGTGCAACCCCATAGACGGCAGCCCACCAGGCTCTCCCATCCCTGGGATTCTCCAGGCAAGAACACTGGAGTGGGTTGCCATTTCCTTCTCCAATGTGTGAAAGTGAAAAGTGAAAGTGAAGTCCCTCAGTCGTATCTGACTCTTAATGACCTCATGGACTGCAGCCTACCAGGCTCCTCCACCCAGGGGATTTTCCAGGCTAGAGTACTGGAGTGGGGTGCCATTGCCCGCTCCACTCCAATGTCTATTTTCCTTAAAAAAATCATTTTTTTGACTGTACTGTGTCTCTGTTGTGGCACACAGGCTCTTTGTTGCAGCCCAAGGGCTTTCTCTGGTTGTGGCTTGTGGGCCTCTCATTGTGGTAAAGCAGGCTTCTCTAGTTGTGGCAAGCAAGCTTTCCAGTTGCAGTGCACAAACTTAGTTGCCCCACAGCATATGGGATTTCAGTTCCCCAACTAGGGATAGAATCTGCATCCTCTGCATTGGAAAGCAGATTCTTAACCACTGGGCCACCAGCCCCACTTTGATAATGATCACTGCTTTGAGCCCTGTCTTAGGTAGATTACCTATCTCCACTTCACTTAGATCTTCTTCCTCTGGGATTTTATTTTGTTTCTTAATTTGTTAATATTCTGCTATTGCCTCATTTTTGCCTAATTTACCATTTTTTATTTCATGTATTAATATCTGTTTTCATGTATTATATCTGGTTATATTTCCCTGCCTTGGAGAAATGGCTTTTTGTAGAAAATGTCCTGTGTATCCCAGCAGCATATTTTCTTCTTGTCACCAGAGCTATATGCTCTCAGAATTTCCCTTAAGTGGACCGCATGGGTCCTTCTGTTGTGGTGGATGACTACTCTGGGCAATCTGGTAGGGTTGGCTGGCCCCCTGGTCTGGTTGGTTGCTAGGCTCTGCCTGTGCAGAGACTGCTGGCTACTTGTTAATGATTTGGGTCACAAGGCAGCTGGTGAGGAACCCCAGGGGGCCCTGTCACTAACTGGCTCACTGATGGGTGGGGTTGGGTTCAGGAGATCCCAGGGCTGGCGCCTGTCCACCAGGTCCTGGTGCTTGTGCAAGCCCACTGGCAGGCAGAGCCATCTCCTGGTGTCTGGCTTCAGGGTCAAGAGGTCCCAGAGCTGGTATCAAATCACTGGGGGGTGGGGTCAGTTCCTGATACATTTGGCTGCAAGGTCTGGGGTTCCCAAAACTTGTGTTGGTCTGCTGGTGGGTGAGTTGGGCCCACAGGCTACAGGGCTGTGGTTGTACTGGGGCTGATGTTCACACACTGGTGTGTGAGGCTGGGGTTCAGCCAGTCCCAGGGTCTGCTTGTGAGTGGGCTGGTTGGGTGTGGGTGGCTACAGTTGTTCTGCGGCTATCATCTGCCAACTGGTGAGTGAGGCTGATTCAGAGCTTAAAGCCTAATTTTCTTTCTACTTCTCTGGATAATTTCAATTGATCCATCTTCAGGCTCATCTATTCTTTCTTCTGCTTGATTAAGTCTGCTGCTGGAATTGTCTACCAAATTATTTTGTTCAATCATTTTGTTCTCTAGCTCCAATATTTCTGTTTGGTTCTTTTGTTTTGTTTTCTCTTTTTTGAACTTTTCATTTTGTTCTTGTACTATTTTTCTGATATCATTAAATTATCTGTGCTCTCTTGTAGCAGTGTGAGCATCTTTTGGATCTATTATTTTGAACTATTTGTTGGGCAGTTCCAGCATCTTCATTTCTTCAGGGCCAGTTACGAGAGGTTTACTGTAATCTTTTGGTAGAGTCATGTTTCCCTGATTCTTTGTGATCCTTGTAGCTTTGTGCAGATGTCTGTGCATTTGAAGAAGCAGTCCTCTCTTCCAGACTTTGTGGGCTGACTTCAGTAAGGGAAGACTTTTACCTGCCGGTGGGGGAGCACTCTGAAGTGCTGGGTCAAGGGGTGGCACAGAGTCCAGGGTGAAAACTTGTGTAACACAGTCCAGGGTGACTGTGGTGAAATCTGCTGGACAGCAGGTCACTGTGGACCATGATTGCTCCTGCTGTGTGGTTGCTATTGGCAGCCCTTGCTTTTCTTCCTTTCAGTTCAGTTCAGTTCAGTTGCTCAGTCGTGTCCGACTCTTTGCGACCCCATGAATTGCAGCATGCCAGGCCTCCCTGTTCGTCACCATCTCCTGGAGTTCACTCAGACTCACATCCTTCGAGTCAGTGATGCCATCCAGCCATCTCATCCTTGGTCGTCCCCTTCTCCTCCTGCCCCAAATCCCTCCCAGCATCAGAGTCTTTTCTAATGAGTCAACTCTTCGCATGAGGTGGCCAAAGTATTCGAGTTTCAGTTTTAGCATCATTCCTTCCAAAGAAATCCCAGGGCTGATCTCCTTCAGAATGGACTGGTTGGATCTCCTTGCAGTCCAAGGGACTCTCAAGAGTCGTCTCCAACACCACAGTTCAAAAGCATCAATTCTTCGGCATTCAGCCTTCTTCACAGTCCAACTCTCACATCCATACATGACCATAGGAAAAACCATAGCCTTGACTAGACGGACCTTAGTTGGCAAAGTAATGTCTCTGCTTTTGAAAATGCTATCTAGGTATACGTCTCTACTTTTTTGGTTTGGGTGGGTTGAAACAAACATGGGATATTTGTGCAGTACCCCAAAAGGCTGAGGGAGCTGGTTGCTTACACTGCTCTTCCATTCCTGGTGAGGGGAACTCTTTTTAATTGGAAAGTTCCCTTTTGACCTTGAGCAATGCCCATTTTGGGGATGGAGGCAGGCAGGCAAAATGAGACCAAAAAAACAGTGAAATAAAAAACCAGAAAATAACTGCACAAGAAGAATCATTGTGAAATCTGACATCTGGTCAATGTGGGAGTTGGTCACCAGTCCAGATCCCAGCTCTGTGGTAATTTTCATGTTCCTATTCAATTTAATTTCAGCTATGCTCTCTTTGACTTTCTTTAATTCTTTACCCCACCCTTCTCCACTTTTTTCTCAAAGGAATTATATTATTTTAAAATATTATCATACAATGGAATGGAGAAGGCAATGGCAACCCACTCCAGCACTCTTGCCTGGAAACTCCCATGGATGGAGGAGCCTGGTAGGCTGCAGTCCATGGGGTCGAGAAGAGTCAGACACAACTGAGCAACTTCACTTTCACTTTTCACTTTTCACTTTCATGCATTGGAGAAGGAAATGGCAACCCACTCCAGTGTTCTTGCCTGGAGAATTCCAGGGATGGGGGAGCCTGGTGGGCTGCCGTCTGTGGGGTCGCACAGAGCTGGATACGATTGGAGCAATTTAGCAGCGGCAGCAGCATACAATGGAATACTATTCAGCCATAAAAAAGAATGAAATAATGCCATTTACAACAACATGGATACAGCTAGAGGTTATAATACTAAATGAAGTAAATCAGAAAAAAAAAAGATAAATGCCATATGATATCACTTATGTGTGGAATGTGAAATATGGCAAATATGAACCTATTTATAAAATAGAAACAGACTTGTAGATATAGAGAACAGGCTTGTGTTTACCAAGGAGGAAGCAGGTAGGGGAGGGAAGAAGTAGGAATGCGGGATTAGAAGATGTAAATGATTATATATAGGATGGATAAACAAGTTTCTACTGTTTAGCACAGACATCTATATCCATATCCTGTGATAAACCAAAAGAATATTAAATAAAGAATGTCTATATGTGTATAATTGTCACTTTGCTATATAGCAGAGATGGCGCTGCATTGTAAATCAACTATACTTCAATAAAAACATAAATATTATTTTATTTTGTTATTCATTTTTAAAAGTCAAATCATTGTTGACTTACAATGTCGACTTACAAAAATGATTGTTGATTTACATTATTGTGTTACAATGTGGGTATAGCAAAGGCAGGAATCCCTTAGAAGAAATGAAGTAGCCATCATGGTCAACAAAACAGTCAGAAACTCAGTACTTGGATGCAATCTCAAAAATGACAGAATGATCTCTATTCGTTTCCAAGGCAAACCATTCAGTACACAGTAATCCAAGCCTATGCTCCAACCAGTAATGCTGAAGAAGCTGAAGTTGAACGGTTCTATGAAGACCTACAAGACCTTTTAGAACTAACACCCAAAAAAGATGTCCTNTGAAAGATGATGCTGTGAAAGTGCTGCACTCAATATGCCAGCAAATTTGGAAAACTCAGCAGTGGCCACAGGACTGGAAAAGGTCAGTTTTCATTCCAATCCCAAAGAAAGGCAATGCCAAAGAATGCTCAAACTACTGCACAATTGGACTCATCTCACACACTAGTAAAGTAATGCTCAAAATTCTCCAAACCAGGCTTCAGCAGTGCATGAATTGTGAACTTCCAGATGTTCAAGCTGGTTTTAGAAAAGGCAGAGGAACCAGAGATCAAATTACCAACATCCAATGGCTCATCAAAAAAGCAAGAGAGTTCCAGAGAAACATCTATTTCTGCTTTATATACTATGCCAAAGCCTTTGACTGTGTGGATCACAATAAACTGTGGAGAATTCTGAAAGAGATGGGAATACCAGACCGCCTGACCTGCCTCTTGAGAAATTTGTATGCAGGTCAGGAAGCAACAGTTAGAACTGGACATGAAACAACAGACTGGTTCCAAATAGGAAAAGGAGTACATCAAGGCTGTACTGACCTGCTTGTCACCCTGCTTATTTAACTTATATGTCACCTGCTTATTTAACTTATATGTCACCCTGCTTATTTAACTTATATGCAGGGTACATCATGAGAAATGCTGGGCTGGAAGAAGCACAAGCTGGAATCAAGATTGCCGGGAGAAATATCAATAACCTCAGACATGCAGATGACACCACCCTTATGGCAGAAAGCGAAGAGGAGCTAAAGAGCCTCTTGATGAATGTGAAAGAGAAGAGTGAAGAGGTTGGCTTAAAGGTCAACATTCAGAAAACTAGGATCATAGCATCTGGTCCCATCACTTCATAGGAAGTAGCTGGGGAAAGGAAGCAGCGTCAGACTTTATTTTTGGGGGCTTCAAAATCCCTGCAGATGATGATTGCAGCCATGAAATTAAAAGACGCTTACTCCTTGGAAGGAAAGTTATGACCAACCTAGATAGCATATTCAAAAGCAGAGGCATTACTTTGCCGACTAAGGTCCGTCTAGTCAAGGCTATGATTTTTCCTGTGGTCATGTATGGATGTGAGAGTTGGACTGTGAAGAAAGCTGAGGGCCAAAGAATTGATGCTTTTGACTTGTGGTGTTGGAGAAGACTCTTGAGAGTCCCTTGGACTGCAAGGAGATCCAGCCAGTCCATTCTAAAGGAGATCAGTCCAGGGTGTTCATTGGAAGGACTGATACTAAAGCTGAAACTCGAATACTTTGGCCACCTCATGCGAAGAGTTGACTCATTGGAAAAGACTCTGATGCTGGGAGGGATTTGGGGCAGGAGGAGAAGGGGATGACAGAGGATGAGGTGGCTGAATGGCGTCACCGACTTGATGGACATGAGTTTGAGTAAACTGTGGGAGTTGGTGATGGACAGGGAGGCCTGGTGTGCTATGATTCATGGGGTCATAAAGACTCAGACACGACTGAGTGACTGAACTGAACTGATATATTTTTTTCAGATTCCTTTCCCTTATAGGTTGTTACAAAATATTAAGTACAGTTTGCTGTGCTCTACAGTAGGTCTTTGTTGGTTACCTCCTTTATATATAGTAGTGCATTTATGTTAATCCCAAACTTCTAATTTATCCCTACCCCCATTTCGTCTTTGGTAACTGTAAATTTGTTTTCTATGAGTCTATTTTTGTTTTGTATATAAGTTCATTTCTTTCTTTCTTTTTTTTTTTTAGATTCCACATTTAAGCAATGTCATAAAATAGTTGTCTTTTTCTTTCTGGCTTACTTCTCTTAGTATGGTAATTTCTGGATCTGTTCATGTTGTTGCAAATAGCACTATTTCATTCTTTTTTTATGGCTGAGAAGCAACACAGTTTATAATAAGAAAAAGAATGGAAACATATAATGAAAGCTTATTAGGCTCATTATTTTCATTAAAAAATTATTTTAGTAAGAACTGAACTGAAGAAAAAATTATTTTGGCTTCTATGTGAGTCAGGTTATGGGGATTGAGCTGGAGACAAGATAGACACTGCCCTTGCCATTGTGGAGCCTTGTAAGGGAAACATACATTAAATAACTAAAGATGCAAATAGATATATAATTACAAACTCTGATAACTACTGTGTAGACTAAGGACAAAGACCACTTAGAAAAATCCATCAAAATGTGGGTAGTGGAACACACATCAGTGTAGAAACTCAAAAAGAGCCTCACAAAAGAGAGAAGTTAGATATCTTCATGTGCTAAAAAGGAGTTCATTGTGGGTATGCACAGTAAGGAAAGCCTGTGTGTTCTGGTTTGGGTAGAAGTCCATATGCGATTGGTTAAAACAAGCTCCATTGTTCTTTAGTCAATAGTGAGTCTTCATTTAGGTCTACTGAGGATCTAACATACCTCATTTGCTCAAAGTTCACAGTTCTCTAATATCTTTGACTGTTACAGTTACAGTAAAAACACAGTGCTCAGTTTTGATATACTGCTGGGGCATGTTGTCTCTTGTGGAACATTCTTTATCAGCTGGAAAGACAAATAAATGATAAGAAGTTATCTTGGAAAGTCTGACTAATTCGAATTGCTGGGTCATAACAGTCCAGATGTACTGAAAGTCAAAAAATGAAAATGACTAGACATTTATTCAGATGAAGAATGGGGAAAACAGGGTCCAGCATAGAGGTCACAAGGTAGCAAAGAATTTGGCATCTTCCATACTCTGGAGGCAGTGAACAATGGAGAGAAGGGTGTGAGCTGAAGAAGGGACTTGTCCCATGCCTTATCACTCGTGTGATAGGAGGCTATGTGCTAAGAACAAAAGGAAGCCATGTCAGGGGCAACATGACCTGAGCTGTACCTTTGTGAGACTACTCTAACTCTTGGGTGGAGAAGGACTATAGAAAATCAAACAGGATTCAGAGACCACTGAAGAGACAATTGTAAGGTTCAGCCTAGACATGGTAGAGTCTCTGAACAGACTATGGAAATGGAAAGAAGTTATTAGATTCTAAGTTTATTTTAGAAACAGAATCAATAAAACACAGTAGAGAGGACTCTACCTGATGCTCTGTGATGACCTAAATGGGAGAGAGAAGCTGCTTAGTCATGTCTGATTTTTGGAACCCTAATAACTGTAGCCTATCAGGCTCCTCCATTCATGGGATTTTTCCAGGCAAGAGTACTGGAGTGGGGTGCTATTTCCTTCTCCAGGGGATCTTCCTGACCCAGGGATCGAACCCAGGTCTCCTGCATTGCAGGCAGACACTTTACCGGTTGAGCCACCAGGGAAGCCCAAATGGAAAGGGAAACCAAAAAAGAGGGGATATATGTATGCGTGCATGCTCAGTCGCTCAGCTGTGTCTGACTCTATGTGACCCCATGGACTGTAGCCCACCGGGTTCCTCTGTCCATGGGATTTCCCAGGCAATAATACTGGAGTGGGATGAGCAAACTCCAGGAGTTGGTGATGGACAGAGGAGACTGGCATGCTGCGATCCATGGGGTTGCCAAGAGTTGGACACGACTGAGCAACTGAACTGAACTGGGTTGCCATTTCCTTTACCAGGGGATCTTCCTGACCCAAGGATCAAACCTGTGTCTCCTGCATCTCTTGCATTGGCAGGCAGATTCTTTACCACTGCGCCACCTGGGAATTCCAGGATTTGTGTATATGCATAGCCTTTTCACTGTTCTGCAGAAACTAACACAACATTGTAAAGCAACTATACCCCAATTTTTTAAAAAAGTGCATCTAATCAACATCTGGATTGCACGTGAAGCCTGAGGGACCAAGAAGGGTTAGGAATGACTCTCAGGTTTCTGGTTCAGGTAACTGGGTGGAGAGATGCTATTTATTAAAATAAGAAAGATTTAAGAAGAAAGTAATTTGGGGCAGGGAGATGAATAATAGTTCTCTTTCAAGATGTTAAATCTGATATTTCTATTTGAGTGTTGTATTTTGTATTTTATAGGTTAACATTTTTATGAACCTGTGATTTTGTATAACAGAGATATCAAGAAGACAGTAGGTACATGAATATGAGTTCTATAAGAGAAATATCAATTAAAGTTACTCTGGGAGAGTCTCAGCCTTTTGGAAGTTACTCATAGCTTTCATTTCTCCAGCCAGTATAATCTATCTTTCCTCTTTGATCTTGGTACATATCATGGTCTTTATCTTTCTCTCTCTTTATCTCTTTTGACTTTATATTTAGAGAAGTTTTAGACTCACAGCAGAGTTGAACAGAAAGTATAGAGTTCTCATATACATTCTGGCCCCACGTATGATAGCATCTCTCACTATGAAATGTCCCACACCAGAATAGTATATTTGTTACAATTGATGAACCTACATGGACACATCATTATCACCTGTAGTCTATAGTTTATATGGTTTAACTCTTCTTGTCATACCTTCTGTGATTTTTGACAAATGTATAATGACAGGTATCTGTGGTAGGAGAAAGATGGGCCTGTGGGCTGGACAGCTAGTGTTTGTCAAGTGGAGTGGAACTGAAGCTTTTTTTTCACCCTGACACTCCAAGAACAAAGCTAGTGGTAGAAGCTGAGCTCTGCTGAAGTAAAGAGATAAGATGACCCCTCCTGAGGTCAAGAAAAACTTTGCTGTCTGCACATGTGCAGGAAGGCTCCTTGGGGATCAAAAAGGGAGGGGGTACTCCAAGTACTTTGGCCACCTCATGCAAAGAGTTGACTCATTGGAAAAGACTCTGATGCTGGGAGGGATTGGGGGCAGGAGGAGAAGGGGATGACAGAGGATGAGGTGGCTGGATGGCATCACCAACTTGATGGACATGACTTTGAGTGAACTCTGGGAGTTGGTGATGGACAGGGAGGCCTGGCGTGCTGCGATTCATGGGGTCGCAAAGTGTCGGACATGACTTAGCGACGGAACTGAACTGAACTGAACCACCCAGAATTAGTGTGGACATACCCCGACAAGCCTCTGTGGTGGGATCCATCTTAGCAAATAGTTGTGCTCGAATGTTGCAGAAGGTCTTAGAACCAATCAGGTGTGAAAAGAAAACAAGATAATTGGCCAAAGGTGAACAAAAACTAGGAAAGATTATCTTATATGAGTGATTTAAGTCACTTCTTTACGGGGCTACTCCTCATTAGATAAGATGCCCCCACTCTTTTTCTTTGGGTGTGTAATTTCTGCCTTGCTTCTGTCTTTAACATTTTCTCTGTATGCTGTCCCACAAATAACGCTGTGTCTCCAAAAATAAACTTTGTACCTATTTTTACAGTTTTTGCCTCCTTGAAACATCTTTGCTTTCCATGGGGGTAAGAGCTGGGAAAAATGTGCTTCTGGCTTCTAGCCCTTGGTAGTCTAGTGACTAGGGTTTCCAGTTTTCATTCAGTCTACCCCGGTTCAACTTCCAGGCAGGGAACAAAGAACTCTTTTCAGGACTGCTCATTGTTGACTGTCTGAGATCATGCCCCCCATTACAGTATCATCTAGAATAGTTTCACTGTTTTAAAAATTGTCTACATTTTACCTATTCATCCTGCTGTCCTCCCAACATCTAGTTATCACTTCTTAGTGTTTTTATAATAGTTTTTGTGTATTTCTTGAGTTTCCCTTCTTGATCTTGAATATGTATATTTACTTACTTATTTTTTTCCTTCACTGTCTTTACATAATAAGGATATTAAAATAAACTAATATTTTTGAATTGAACATTAAATATCAGATAAAATTTAGATTAAATTAATTATAATTATGGTCTTTATTTTATAAGTTGCTTAAATGTATTTTGTTTGTTTGTTTGTTTGTTTAAAAGAGGAGAGAACAAAGAGGAAAAAACCAAATTTCAGTCTGCATATCTAGCAACACTTTTAATTTTGACAAATTCAGTTTTGAAGAATCAAGTTGTATCTATTTCTGAATGCTTGAAGTTGTGAACTGACTCATTATCTCCTTTCTTTACCTAATATCAATACATCTAAATTTTTGTCAAATACTCCTTTTTAAAGACAGCATGACCAGAGTAAGAGTTTCATATTAATTCCTAAACCTGATAGAATCATCCTGCTTTCCTATTTTCAAATACGTTCCTCAAAAGCCTATTAAATAACCAACCTTCAGAATTATTATATCAAAAGTTAATCTTTATAGGCATCGTTAACTAAATTGAGTAGATTAAGGGTAAACTAGAAAACAATAAAAAAGCAGCCAAACATAACCCTAACCTGTTTGAGTCTGGAAGAATTTTCTTTTTTCTTAAAGGGAAGGACAGGTTTCTGTCATGTAGCTGTATCTGGTGGTCCTCTTGGGCCTGTATCTCCTGTGCTGGTACTGGGAGAGGCAGGTGGTGAGCCACCTTCAGAACAAGTTCGTCTTCATCACAGACTGTGACTCGGGCTTCAGGAACCAGCTGGCCAGGCAGCTGGACCTGAGAGGCTTGAGGGTCCTGGCTGCATGTCTGACAGCCGGGGGCCGAGCAGCTGAGGAACCAGACATCAGACAGGCTGCAGATAGTGGTCCTGGACGTCACCAAGACCGAGAGCATTGCTGCGGCCACCTAGTGGGTGAAGGAACATGTTGGGGACAGAGCTATGGCCAGGGGAAGTCTGTCCATTGGATAGGCTGCTTTGTCTTCAGTGTTTTAGAATGAGCAAAAACCATGCCACGTGAAAAGTCTTGGGGATCAGGGTTGGGGTGTATTTGGGACATATTTTATTACATGAAGACTCAAAAATACGTTAGCACTCGTGGAGTAAGTGAACATATTTGGGACTGGCCTAAAAATGTCAGGTTGTATGGAATATGAGTGTATCAGAGTGGAAGGTAAAGCAGTGAGGAAACAGGTTTAATAGGTAAGAGTATGTATAGGTAGGGAAGATAGAATGAAGGCTAGAAAGGCAATGAGGGGAAAGAAAGAGGTGACTGTGGTGCAGAAACCGTAATTTGCATGTATGGTATCCTCTGAAAATCCAGAGTAACAATGTTAACTCTGCCATAAGCAGGCTGCCATTATGCTGCTCGTATATAATTTTACATGTCTTTTCTTGAGAACAGTATAAACCTGTCCTTCTCAAAGTTAGCAAATGGTGAGAATCAGAAAAACCTACTGTATCCCGTGAGGGTTCTGGAAATGTCTTTACTGTTCAGTCAGTGCCGACAGTGAATTTATGATGAGTCGATCTTGAGAAAATAATTGAGATCAAGGTATACCCAAACTCCTGTCACCAAGACCCAAGCAAAATCTGTGTGTACTGTCCCCTCTTATCAGTCCTGGCATGAGTTTCTCAGACAGCCCAGGCAAGCAGCAGAGAGGGCTTCCTGTGAGGCTAAGCAGGTGCCTTACCTTCGGCAAGGAAGCAGCCAGATTTCTCAGTTTTCTAGAAGAAAATCCAGGGCCGACCATTTGGGATCTGGAAGTGGTATGTCCTTCAGCTGAGTGAGCATTCTGCAGACTAATACCTGTAGGTGTTGGTTCTTTCTCCCTTTCTTGCACTCACCTGGCCTTGACCCATGTGCATCCTGGGCAAGAACTCTGAACACAGGGAATCCCTGAGGGAGAGGCGAAAGCCAAGGAAAGGCATGTTGACCGTCCCACTGCCCGTGCTGCGCTCACCAGGAAGGAACTGCCGTTGTTGTTCAGTCACTAGGTCGTGTCTGACCCCATGGACTGCAGCCTTCCAGGCTCCTCTGTCCATGGGATTTTCCAGGCAAGAATACTGGAGTGGGTTGCCATTTCCTTCTGCAGGGGATCTTCCCATTCCAGGGATCAAACCCACATCTCCTGCATCTGCTGCATTGGAAGGTGGATTCCTTACCACTAGCACCACCTGGGAAGCCTGAAGGAACTGCTGCTTTCTCTCAAGTTCTGCATGTTTCTTCCTTGAACTGCCCTTCTGATCCCAGTGCTGAAAGGAAATCAAGAATTAATTCCCTCTGTCCATGCTATGTGGTCCTCTCAGCTGCAAATGTTCCAGTCGTTGGCGCAGGTGGAAGACACTTTATCCTTATTTTTGTAAAAGGCTCTGGGACCATTTTGTTGTGGGGGGGGGTGCTGTTTAAATGTCTTCTTTTGGCACTTTGGCAAGATGCTTGTTCACAATTACTGAGAGCAGCATGATTTTCTAGTTTAAATTCATGACACAAAAACTTACTAAATTTTTGTTTGAGCTACATAGCTACTGAGGCCAAATAAAAGAGGATGAGATATTGCCTTGCTTCAGGCTGAATGTCCAGCTGATCACTGTAGAGGCCCTGCACTGCACATCAGATCAAAGGCATAGAAATGCATCCACACCCACATAGAGAAAAGATTTTCTCTTAGTTAAGAAGTAAATTTTAAAATAAAGCTTTATTTGAAAACAAACTAGTGCTAGAAGTAAAACTATCACAACTAACTATAATTCATTTTAATTGATGATTGTCTGTGACTCTGTAGCTATCATCACAAACACACAATGTGAGAAATGTGAAAAAATTGAACTCTTAAATTGTTTACAGAACAGTGTGCCGGGAGCCAGCATGGAGAATCCCACCCATGGCAAAGGTCATGAGGAAGAGGCCTGACGGGCAAAGGTGAGATCAGGCCTCGAGGGGTCCCCCTTTCTCGAGCATCTACCCCAAAACAAGAATCTCTCTGGAAAGAGTTAACTTAGGGCTCCAGTTGATAAATCTCCTGGGCATGAAAGGAGTGTTTCAAACCCCCTGTTAGCATTTTAGCTTACTTGGCAGGTTTATCCAGACTCTTGTGACACTGTTGAGCCAATACTTGCTGCCAAGTTCTCACATCCCTTATCCATTGTGTTCCTGGGAGTACATATAGTTAAGATATACAAATAACAAGCAGCAGCTTTAGCATTAGCAACATTAGACTTTAAGTTAATAAGTTCTTTCTTTGCTGTAACCCGCTGAATCTTTGCTCCATAAAAATGTAACTCTGTACTTTAAGGGTGACGTAGGCTAGGAATTTAAGAAGAAACACTTTAAGGGAAGATTATTGTTCTGGCTGACCAACATTTATCAAAAAGAGGTCATGGAATATCAACAGGCCTCCAGGACAGAAGATGATGTACAAAAAATAAGACTCTTGCAGAAAAGAACCTGGTATCAATAAAAGTTAATACTGATGGAATGTTGAGTTGACTCTGCATTTTTCACCTTGCTGTATGTACAACTCAGGGTATAAAAGCCCTGAAAAAAATAAAGTAAATGGGCTTCGCTCACTGAAGCTTGGTCACCCCGTGTCATTCTTTCCTTATCTCTTTCACTATCTTTCTTCATTCGCCGACATTGTCCATCCTGAGGATATCCCTGGATTCTGCTGAGGCTGGACCCTGGCAACAATGAACCATTAATTAGGTTGACATGTATTTTGTAATCATTTATTTCAAAAACTGTTCTATTTGGTCATATTATTTCAAAATCTTGGAGTGAATAAGGACTTTTTACTGCCTCAAGTATTTTCAAAACACCCCAAAATTCCTTGAGCCCCAGGATACATGTTTCCTTTGAAGTTTCACTTTTCTCTCCCTCTCCCATAGTAATGAGAGAAAAATGAAAAGGGGGTTTGGCCCTTTCAGAGATAAGTCTCCATATGTTAATGAAAGGTTGAAGCCTCAAAACCTCACACCCTCAATGGTCCAGAAATAAGCCTCCTCCTTAAGCAGCTAGATCGGATGCATTTGGGGACTGCTGATGCTAGTGGCTTCCTGTAGTCACCGTTTTATTCATTCTGCATCTCTGAATTGGAGCCTCTGCTTTAAAGGCCACCCCTGGTTGAAGCCTTCTCTCTAAATCTAGTTACGCATACTTTTCTGGCTTTTTTGGAATTTAATCTTGGTTGTACTAATTATCAGTGTAGTCCCTTTTTCCAATACAACTTTTATTGCAAGCAATTTTAAATTTCTTGAGAGAATGATTGATGTCTTAACTATTTGAATATATATTGTTTACACATACAGTCTCCTGTGAGACTGGATGACATTGGCACATAAGAATCAGTAAACACCCCAGCACAGATCCCTCACTCTCTTCCCCTTAAAAAAAAAGGGATATACTTGCTTTACAATGTTGTGTTGGTTTCTGCTGTACAACAAAATGAATCAGCTATAAGCATACATATATTCCCTCTCTCTTGGACCTCTCCCCCTCCCACCTACTTCCCCCATGCCACCATCTGGGTCATCACAGAGCCCTGCTCTGAGCTCCCTGTACTATACAGCAGGTACTCTCTGCCTTTTGAGAATGGGATCTCTGAAGTGGAGAATGGCCTCTGTTGGGATTTTGAGTTAAGGACATAAATTGTGGCAGATGTCACTTCTTTTCTATTCACATCCCCCATCCTCTGCAAAGTTCTAAAAATGAATAAAGGAAAGAAAGTAATATTGTTAAAAAAAAAGGTAGTACTGATATTGGGGAATCATTACTTAAAAACCATTCTCACAATGCAGGAGTGTATATTCTCTTCCTTCCAGTCTTTTTGGGTTATGAGAGTGGTGGAGAGAAGCCCAGAAATTGTGAGACAATGAAAGAAATGTGAAGGGGTTTCTCAGGTGGTGATAGCGGTAAAGAACCTGCCTGACAATGCAGGAGATGTAACAGATGTGGGTTTGATCCCTGGGTTGAGAATATGCCCTGGAGGAGGGCATGGCAACCCACTCCAGCATTCTTGCCTGGAGAATTCCATGGACAGAGGAGCCTGGCAGGCTATGGTCCATGGGGTGAAGTGGCTTAGCACACATATGAAGGAACATGAAATTTGAGACCTTTCCCTTTGTTTGTTTTTGTAAGTTACAATCTGTTCTCTCTAAGTTACTGCCTTGTTGCTAGGACCCTGCCACTTGGGTCAGTTTACTCTGAACATCGCCCAACACTGGCAATTCTTGGTCAGTGTGTGTGAAAACACCAGGATGTATCAAAAATCATGGGGACAGTACAGTAATTTATTGGTTAAAATTAATATTTAAATTAAATATTAAAATTAATATTGGTTAAAAATTAATATTTGAGTTTGTCTTCCCTGGTGGCTCAGATGGTAAAGGGTCTGCCTGCAATGCGGGAGACCTGGGTTTGATCCCTGGGTTGGGAAGATCTCCTGGAGAAGGAAATGGCAATCCACTCCAGTGTTCTTGCCTGGAAAATTCCATGGATGGAGGAACCTGGTAGGCTGCAGTCCCTGGGGTTGCAAAGAATTGGACACAACTGAGCCACTTCACTTCACGGTTGTACAGGGTTCAAGATAAATTGGAAAGGAGTTAAGATGATTTCACTATCTGTTGGTCACTCACATTTCCATTGTTTTTTAAAAGGAAGAGAACTGTAGTACTATCATCTCAGGTATGGGAGAGTGTGAAAGTTAATAAAGTACACCCTTAAAGTACAGAGTCTGAGAACATGCTGCTTCAGGACATTGCATGCAAAGCTTAATGATATAAAGATAAGGAATTTTTGGTCCTGTTGTTTACTGAGCTCTGCAAGGTTTTCAAAGCAAAGCCAGGGTAATGGGGCTGAGGTCTGCTGGGCTCATTACTTTCCTAGAAGCCTGAGACATCTTAGTTGCACCCCATTCTTACAACAACCACCTCTACTCTTTCCAGCTCACTGCAGCTCTCCCCTAGATCCCAAATTTTCAGGCCCAGCAGGACCTCCAATCCATTGATCCAAGTATTTTTCACAAATCCTCATCCCTTGATATTACCTGTCTTCTTTCCATGATCTGTTACTGTGATCACCCCATTGCATATGCCTGACACTCTCTCATCCCCTTTTCTCTCTTAGTAGTACTTGGTAAAACCACAAGCCTGGGTAATGTCATCTCTCACTGCCCCATGCTTGTCTTTGTGGAAAAATTCATGACCACAACCCTCTAGTGAGCTTTTATGCTATTGCTGTTGTATATGGTTATACTCCATTCATTCTCCTAATTTCCAAACAACCATTTCAAACTTTTCCTCTCTTCATACCTCCAACTTATTCCCTCCTACCCTTGCTCAATGTAAAGAAATAGAGGAAAAGAACAGAATGGGAAAGACTAGAGATCTCTTCAAGAAAATTAGAGATACCAAGGGAACATTTCATGCAAGGATGGGCTCAATAAAGGACAGAAATGGTATGGACCTAACAGAAGCAGAAGATATTAAGAAGAGGTGGCAAGAATACATGGAAGAACTGTACAAAAAAGATCTTCACGACCCAGATAATCATGATGATGTGATCACTAATCTAGAGCCAGACATCTTGGAATGTGAAGTCAAGTGGGCCTTAGAAAGCATCACTACGAACAAAGCTAGTGGAGGCGATGGAATTCCAGTTGAACTGTTTCAAATCCTGAAAGATGATGCTGTGAAAGTGCTGCACTCAATCTGCCAGCAAATTTGGAAAACTCGGCAATGGCCACAGGACTGGAAAAGGTCAGTTTTCATTCCAATTCCAAAGAAAGGCAATGCCAAAGAATGTTCCAGTACTTTGGCCACCTCATGCGAAGAGTTGACTCATTGGAAAAGACTCTGATGCTGGGAGGGATTGGGGGCAGGAGGAGAAGGGGACGACCGAGGATGAGATGGCTGGATGGCATCACTGACTCGATGGACGTGAGTCTGAGTGAACTCCGGGAGATGGTGATGAACAGGGAGGCCTGGCGTGCTGCAATTCATGGGGTCGCAAAGAGTTGGACACGACTGAGTGACTGAACTGAACTGAACTGAACCCTTGCTCAGGGTTAATGACCTACTTAACTGAGAAAAACTGAAGCAATTGGCAGAGAATTTCCCCAGACTCTTCCTGTCTCCTCTACCCACCTACCATCATCTGTACCAGCACAGCCTGCCCTGCCTTCCTTCTGTGTAAATCCAGTCCACTCACTTGTGCAATAGAGCATATCCCTTTTCAGCCTATTCAGCACACCTTTCCAGTGGTTCTACTCTCCATCTTGTCTGCTGAACCATTAATGTTTTGCTCTCCACCACCTATTTCTCCTATCTTGCCATCCTCTTACTGCTACCTCCAGTCACCACCACCAAATCTTTTTCTTGTTACCACCAAATTCCTCTATGGATTTGTCTATGCTCACGGCCTTCAATCCCTCCTCCTATTTTCTACTGAAATGTTTCCAATCATGCACCCGCAGCCACCACTCTTCCCAAACTGCTTTTATCAAGGTATCCAATGACCTCCACCTTCTACACCCAAGGGATAAATTCTCAGTCCTTACTCTACTTGCTATAGCAACATTTGACCACTTTCTCTCTTTCCTTCTTGATATACCCTCTATCCTTGGTTTCCAGAACACCATTCTCTTACAACTTATTTCCTCTTATCTCAGTATTTTCTCTCAGTTTCCTTTGCTGGTTTCTCCATTTCCTCCAGATCCTTAATGTAGAATGCGCTCAGGGCTTAATTTTTGGACATCTAGGGTAAGAAAAGCTGTGACCTAGATGGCATATTAAAAAGCAGAGACATTATTTTGCCAACAAAGGTCCATCTAGTCAAAGCTATGGTTTTTCCAGCAGTCATGTATGGATATGAGAGTTGGATTATAAAGAAAACTGAGCACCAAAGAATTGATGCTTTTGAACTGTAGTGTTGGAGAAGACTCTTGAAAGTGCTGTGGACAGCAAGGAGATCAACCAGTCAATCCTAAAGGAAATCAGTCCTGAATATTCATTGGAAGGACTGGTGCTGAAACTCCAATACTTTGATGTGAAGAACTCATTTGAAAAGACCCTGATGCTAGGAAAGATTGAAGGTAGGAAGAGAAGGGGACAACAGAAAATGAGATGGTTGGATGGCATCACTGACTTGATGGAGATGAGTTTTAGCCAGCTCTGGAAATTGGTGATGGACAGGGAAAGCTGGTGTGCTGCAGTCCATGGGTGTGAAGAGTCTGACACGACTGAGCGACTGAACTGAACTGAGGATATTTACACTTATATTTCCAAGCCATATCTCTATCCTGAATTCCGGACTCAGATTTCTAACAGCTTCCAACTGGATATGTTGAAAAACATCTCAAATTTAAACTTAGTGTGCCAAACACCTGATTATTGCCCCTCTCCCAATGTTTCCCATTTCATTAATCGTAACTTCATTCTGTTGTTCATTTCAGAAAAATCATTCTTGGTGGCATTTCTCTCCCTCACCATATTCAAGAAGTCAGAGATTTATATTGTGTCTTGAAAATTTGTTCAGAGGTTTTTTGTTTTTTGATACTGCTCTTCTAGCAATCCAGCTCTGCTGCTGCTGCTGCTGCTGCTAAGTCGCTTCAGTCATGTCCAACTCTGTGCACCCCTATAGATGGCAGCCCACCAGGCTCCCCCATCCCTGGGATTCTCCAGGCAAGAACACTGGAGTGGGTTGCCATTTCCTTCTCCAATGCATGAAAGTGAAAAGTGAAAGTGAAGTCACTCAGTCGTGTCCAACTCCTAGCGACCCCATGGACTGCAGCCTACCAGGCTCCTCCATCCATGGGATTTTCCAGGCAAGATTACTGGAGTGGGTTGCCATTGCTTTCTCCGAATCCAGCTCTAGGCATCATCATTTCATGTCTGGATCACTGCAATAACATCCTTCCAGGTGCTTCTGCATCAACTCTCGTTAGCTCAACAGAGCAGACACAGAGTACCTTTTAAAAAATAAATTCAATTATGTCACAGCTCTACTGAAAACCTTACAGTGGGACTTCCTTGGTGGCCCAGTGGTTAAGAATCCTCTTGCCAATGCAGGGGACATGGGTTCAATCCCTGGTCTGGGAAGTTTCCACATGCTGCAGAGTAACTAAGCCTGTGTGCCACAACTACTGAGTCTGCAAGCTGTAACTACAACAGCCCGTATGCCTAGAGCCTGTGCTCTGAAACAAGCGAAGCCATCACAACGAGAAGCCTGTACACTGCAAAGAAGGTAACCCTGCATGCTTCTTGCCGCAACTAGAGAAAACCTGCTCACAGTAATGAAGACCTAGTGTGGAAAAACAAACAAACAAACCCAAATCCTACAATGGCTTCCTTTGTCACCTGAAAGAAAAGCTAAACTCTTTAAAATGACCTGCAAGGCATTGTATTATCTGGCATCCCACTGCTTCCCTGACCGACTCCCTGCTGTTCCTTAACTATTGCCTTCAGCCCCAGACACATTTGTCTTTTTGCTGTTCCTCCATCAGGCCAGGTATCCTCCTGCCTGACAGTATTTATTGTAGCTGTTTTTTTTTTTTTCACTTAAACCTATCTAAGCTCCAGATGGTCCTTTGACCCATTTTTCTTCTGTAAAATAGAACTTGCTCAGTTCTCTATTTTACTAGGAAGCTTGTCCCAACCACCTCACTCAGTATGGTGACAAACAGTCCTCACCAGCCCACCCAGTCCTGCTCACCAGCTTTTTAAATCCATTACTATTTACCACCATCTAACATACTCGGAGAAGGCAATGCCACCCCACTCCAGTGCTCTTGCCTGGAAAATCCCATGGACGGAGGAGCCTGGTGGGCTGCAGTCCATGGGGTTGCTAAGAGTCGCACATGGCTGAGCAACTTCACTTTCATGCATTGGAGAAGGAAATGGCAACCCACTCCAGTGTTCTTGCCTGGAGAATCCTAGGGATGGGGGAGCCTGGTGGGCTGCCGTCTATGGGGTTGCACAGAGTCGGACATGAGTGAAGCGACTTAGCAGCAGCAGCAGCACCAACAACATACTTTAGGTCTTCTCTGTAGCTCAAACGGTAAAGAATCTGCCTGCAATGCAGGAGACCCAGGTTCAATCCCTGGGTCAGGAAGATCCCCTGGAGAAGGGAATGGCAATCCACTCCAGTATTCTTGCCTGGAGAATCCCATGGACAGAGGAGCCTGGTGGACTCAGTCCATAGGATCACAAAGAGTTGGACTCAACTGAGCAACTAACTACTCTAGTTAGCAACTACTAACATACTCTATCAGGCTTCCCAGGTGGTGCTAGTGGTAAAGAATCTGGCTGCAATAGAGGAGACCAAATGCAGTTCAATCCCTGGGTCAGGAAGATTCCTTGGAGAAGAGCATGGCAACACACTTCAGTAATCTTGCCTGGAGAATCCCCTGGATAGAGGAGCCTGGTGGGCTACAGTCCATAGGGCCACACAGAGTTGGCACAACTGAAGTGACTTACCATGCACACATAAAACATACTTTATAATTTGCCATTCTATTGGATTTATTGTTTATCTTCCTCAGGAGAATGTGGTTTGAACACTGAAATGATTCATAAATGGGTTTTCTGTCTCTAACTAATATCTTTTGTTTCTACTCCAGGCCTCTGGGGTTTGGTGAACAATGCTGGCATCCTTCTGCCTGCTGCTCCGAATGAATGGCTGACCAAAGATGACTTCTCTAAGATCTTGAATGTGAACTTGATTGGCCTCATTGAGGTGACACTGAGCTTTCTTCCCCTGATCAGAAAAACCAGGGGAAGAGTAGTCAATGTTTCTAGCCCAGCTGGGAGAGTATCCCTGTTTGGCGGTGGCTACTGCATTTCTAAGTACGGGGTAGAAGCTTTATCTGACAGTCTGAGGTAAGGCCCAACCTCTGAGGAAGACTTGACTGTGGCTAGGAGTGTATTTGTGAATGGTGAGCCTGGGTTCCTGATATATAGATGGCAACTAAAATGAGAAACTTTGGAAATGGAATATCTAAATCTTTTCACATAGTACATTCAGTTCAGTTCAGTCGCTCAGTTGTGTCCGACTCTTTGCGACCCCATGAATCGCAGCACGCCAGGCCTCCCTGTCCATCACCAACTCTTGGAGTTCACTCAGATTCACGTCCATTGAGTCAGTGATGCCATCCAGCCATCTCATCCTCGGTCGTCCCCTTCTCCTCCTGTCCCCAATCCCTCCCAGCATCAGAGTCTTTTCCAATGAGTCAACTCTTCACATGAGGTGGCCAAAGTACTGGAGTTTCAGCTTTAGTATCATTCCTTCCAAAGAAATCCCAGGGCTGATCTCCTTCAGAATGGACTGGTAGTACATTAGGGAAAGTGAAAAATGTATTAGGATTTATTTGGTCTTAATTGCCACTCCTATAAGATTTTTATGTGTTTCAAACAAATTCAATATATTTATATAAGACATATATATGTATAAAATATAAATGAATATTATGTATGTAATGTACACTTCACATGTGAATGATGAGTCTGTCGCAAAAAAATTATTTGCCTTATTAATTAAGTACCTTAAGTCACTAAACCTGACGGTTCTCATAAGGAAAGACTGAACCTTGGTGGGTTAAAGGGAAAGCTCTGGGCCAAGCATTCTATTTACTCCTCACAGAAAACTCATGCATAAGACATGATGATTCTCTATGGTCAAGTGTGAAGTTGAGCCAGGATCTGAACTCAGTTCTGTGGGTGAAAACCTCTGTAGTGGGCATACAGCAAATGTGAACATGAGTATGTGCTGGTGCATCGAGGCACCGACAAGGGGGTGACTCACCTTTCCCTGGGGCAGAGGTCAAGGAAGGCTTCGCAAAGACACTGAGTTCTAACCTGAGCAGTAGGTAAGAGATAGAGGCTCAGGGGTTCAGGGAGCTGTCACAGAGGGGGAGGGTCTGTGAGAGAGTGGTGTGAGATGGGCAGCAAGAGGCAGCATCAAAGCCCAGATCTGAAGCTTTTCAGAAAGCAATCTATGGGTGTTGGCCCTTCTCATTTTACTTGAACATCTTCCCAAGATGCTTGAGTGTACTCTTTCATATTCTTCCCTGACCCAAATGCCTTTCTTGAAACATTCTGCCTTGGGCATTCTTTGCTTAAGAAGGGGTGGGATTGATTAGGTCAGATGCCGATATCATTTCCTGGGTTAACACTCTCTCACCGTGTGTTTCACAAGGGAGCTCAGTCATTTTGGCATTCGCGTTGTTCTCATAGTACCTGGAAAGTACAAAACATCCATTTCCCTGACAATATGCAGGATATACTCAAGGGGATCTGGAGTCAAGTGTCCCCAGAGGTGAAAGAGAGCTATGGACAGAAGTACTCTGAAGGCTGTAAGTTCTTCCTCTATTCCCCCAGAGTGGGGATGGCAGCATTATTAACTTCTCCAGTCCTTGCCGTGTTAGCAGGAGGCCCAGCTCACTTGCTGCTGTCCCTCCTGCTTCATTCAAGCTGTCAGCTTTCCCCTGAGCCCCAACACCTGCTCAGTATATGAAAGCTCTGTGCCAGGTGCTATGGAAGAATTAACTCTGTCAGTTCTCATAACCCTAGAAGGAAAGTGCTGGTGTTATCTCTCATTTACAGATAAGGAAACTGAAGCCTGAAATATTGAGTCATTTCCCAAGATTACTCTGCAAGTCAGTGGCAGAGTGATAAACTGAATCCCGCAATGTTTGGACATGACTGAGCGACTGAGCATGCACACAAACATATATATGTGTGTGTTACACACACACACACACACACAGACAAGTATATATACACACACACACATATAATATTGCTCTAGACAACTTTAGCCCAATAGAAATACAATGCGAGCCACAACTGTAAGCCACATATGCAGTTTTAATTTTTCTAACAGCCACATTAAAGAAAAACAACAGACACGTGAATTTAATTCAGAACAGATTCTATGCAGAATACTGTCATTTCAACAAATTAATATAAAAAATTACGACTGAGATATTTTACTTTCTTTCTTTGTATTAAGTCTTTGCAATCCAACGTGGATTTTTACATTTATTGTGCATCTCAATCAGATTGACCACAATTCTCATGCTCAGTTGCCACATGTGGCTCTGACTGCAGTGCTGGACAGCACAGCTGCAGAGCCTGTGCCCTGAGCCTGAGCCCTGCACCCTCTTGCACAGCCCTCCAGCAGCTGCCACCCAGCCTCAGACCTGGGAAACAAGACCACTCTCTTCCCATCCTGTACTCCCCCACTCCTCTAATATTGCTTGTACCTTGTATTTTCTCCTGCTTCTTTTCAAGTTAATATGTTACCACAGTTCTAACTACCCGCCCCTCCCCCCCATAACAGATTGCCAGTATTTTCATGGCCTCATTGCTAAAGGAAAGGAGAATCTGAGCCCGGTCACCAACTGCATGGAGCGCGAGCCTGACTGCTGTTGACCCTCGTATCCACTACTCTGTTGACGGGGACAGCAAATGCTTCACTTTCGCTCTGTCTTATTTACCAACATCTGTGGCAGACTTTATCCTTTGTCATATTTTATAGGCAATCAGGCCCTAAAATGCTTTGTAGTCTGTGGGTTCAACCTAAACACTTGATTCTAGATGGGGAGCAGTCGTCAAATTTTCTTCTTGAAAGGAAAATGAACCAGAGGAACATGCAGCTCTCTGCTCCAATGGGTCCTCAGAGATGATGCCATATTTTAGTTCAAAAATGTTCACATTCTTTCAAAAAATACTTGGTGCATACCTCCAATATTCCAGGCACAGTTCTGGGTGCTAAAGATTCATCCATATACAAAACAAGGTCCCTGCCTCGTAGCACTTACTTTCTAGCTGGATCACTCCAGTGTGGGATGACTCTGCCGAAAGAATTTTCAAAGTTCAAAGGGCTATCGGGTTTCTTAACAACCTGGTGTAAGAGGTGTGGACATGGTCATAGCTACTAACTTGAGAGTCTCACACTATTGGTGGTTTTCTATTTTAGATATAAATTATTTTCTTTCCAGCAGTTTTTTTTAAAAAAATCTTACTTTTCTAAAAATTAAATTAGTTTATCAAATAAATAAATGGATTAAATAATTTAGTCCTCTTTTTGTCAACTTTTGAAATAGTCAGACTTAACTATCTCTGTCTGGGCTTCCCTTGTAGCTCAGATGGTAAAGAATCTGCCTGTAATGTGGGAGACCTGGGTTCGATCTCTGGATTGGGAAGATCCCCTGGAAAAGGAAATGGAAACCCACTCTAGTATTCTTGCCTGGAAAATCCGATGGACAGAGGAACTTGGCAGGCTACAGTCCATGGGGTCGTAAAGAGTTGGACATGACTGAGCGACTAACACACACACATACACACAACTACCTCTGCCCAGATTCTGTGTCAGGGGTCATCTGCATGACTCTGTGAAAGTGTTCCTCTAGTCCTTGCCTTGTTTTTTGACCCCTGCTTTGCCCCAGATCAACCTCACTCTCCTCCCCTCACCCAGTTCCTCTCAGTTCTGCTCACTTCCCCACTTAGCTTTGGGGAGGGTATGTTGAGTGTAGGGAAACTGGCCTTGGGAATAAAAAAGGCCCAAGGTTGGATCCCAACTCTGCTATTTCTGACTGTGTAACTCTGGGCAAAGATATTGCTCTGAGTGTGCTTCTCTTAAATGAGAATAATATTGTCCCATATGTCTGTTTCAAGAGTTCAGAGAGACTCAAGGTACTCTGAGGTGGATCCTTCTTTCTGCTTCTGGAGGATATCCTTGGAAGTTATGCTTCAAATATTCTAAAACTAACCATTTGTCCTTGTGTCTCTCTTCATGCTTGGTCACTCAGTCGTGTCCAGCTCTTTGTGATCCTGTCGACTGTAACCCACCAGGCTCCTCTGTCCATGGGATTCTCCAGGCAAGAATACTGGAGTGGGTTGCCATTTCCCTTTCCAGGGCATCTTCCCAATCTAGGGATTGAACCTGCATCTCCTGAGGCTTCTGCATTGGCTGGCAAATTCTTTACCACTGAGCCACCTGGGACTCTCTTAGCAATATCTAATTATATGATGCTTTGGACTCATCATACCATATCTACATTTTAAAATACTTAGCTCATGGGGGATAATGCTATGAGATAGGTAACCTATTATTATCCCTGCTTACTTGTGTGAAAACTCAAACTGAGAATGGCTCACTTCTCTTAGTTCTGAGAATCCCCAGCTAAGCGCAGGACAGGTCTTCTGACTCCAAGACTCATGGTTGCCTAAATGGATAAATAGAACTCTCATGCTATGCCAACATTTCTATTCTTGTAGTGATAAAATCATACATTTTTCACATTGAAAAATTATTCATTTGATGTCCTACCCAGGCAGAATCTTAGGTATTTCAAAGAGAAAATTATGTCTGTGTTGGAATTATTGTTATGTTTGGAGACATGGGAACTTGCTGTCTGCATAATGCATTCATCCTGTCAGAATTATTCTGCTTTACAAATGAGAGAATATTGATTTCTGCTATCTTTGACTGCACAGACCTGGTCCGAATCAAATGGACAGTTACAGAGGAAAATTTGTCATCACTGTTCTGCCATTATTTTCAATAAGAATAATTCTAAAATGAGGTGATCAACAAATCAAACCATCGTAAATAAGTCATCATATGTTAAGACCCTCCTACGTTGGAGATTTCACATGAATATTGCTACCATTTAAATAGTATGCTAAAAGAGTCAAATATATGAGATACGAGGTAAGGACAGTGATCTCACTGTAAGCCCTGATAAGCATAGCATTTATCCTCAGAGTTCTGATGGCAGGAAAATCTAACCTCTTTTCCTCTAATAATTTGGCAGACTAAAAAAAATTTTGCCTGGATGGGAGGGTAGTTCGGGAGAGAATGGATACACTTGTATATATGGCTGTATCTTTTCACTGTTTACCTGAAATGGTCACAACAATTTTTGTTAATTGGCTATACCCCAACACAAAATAAAAAGTTAAAAAATAAATAACTTGATTTCTGAAATCTAGCTTAAGAAATCCAATTAAAACAACATTTGATTGAGTAACTACTATATCCTAGTCACTGGGCCAAGTGGTGAGGGAAAGTAAAATACAGCTCTGATTTTAAGATGGCAGCAGGGGCTTCCCTGGTGGCTCAGTGGTTAAAGAATCCGCCTGCCAATGCAGGAGACACAGATTTGATCTCTGGGCCGGGAAGATCCCACACACCTCAGAACAACTAACCCAAGCTCCACAATTACTGAGCCTGTGCTCTAGAGTCCAGGAGCTGCAACTACCAAGCCCACGTGCTGCAACTTCTGAAGTCCTCATGACCTACAGCCTGAGTTCCACAACAAGAGAGTGGTCCTTGCTCACCGCAACTAGAGAAGAGCCTGCACAGCAACGAAGATCCAAGACAGCCAAAAATAACTAGCTAAATAAAGTTATTAAAAAAGATGGCAGCAGACGGAAATTGCTGTAACCTTAACCTTTACACAAAATCCTAGAAAAGGGGGAACAAAGTGAAGGGGAAAGACCGTGAAAGTGAAAGTGTTAGTCGCTTAGTTGTGTCCAACTCTTTGTGACCCCATGGACTGTAGCCCCCAGGTTCCTCTGTCCATGGGATTTTCCAGGCAAGAATACTGGAGTGGGTTGCCATTTCCTTCTCCAGGAGATCTTCCTGACCCATGGACCTAACCCAGGTCTCCTGCATTGCAGGCTGAGTCTACTGTCTGAGCTGCCAAGGAAGTCCATGTAAGATGTATATTATGCTTCTTTTGGGAACATGTATATAAATATCTACATATATATGAATACAAACTTCAAAAATAGAATATACATTAAGCTAATGGCATGCAAGGGTTACTACTAGAAAAAGAAAATGCCGTAAGTCGAGGCTAATTGTCAAAAAAGACTTAAGTATTATTTGCAATGCTATAATTAGAAAACAAGGACATAGATATACATTATAATTTAATACATAGTAATAAAATAACATTAAAAAATGAGGTGCTGAAAATTCACTCAATGCTGTAACGATGAGTCAAGTTAAGGCAGGCTTTGACACTGTGGAGGGTTTGGGGAATGTGCGGAGTGTCAGAGAATCTGAGCATGAGCTGAAGGAGGGGACTGCATGTACAGGAGAGCTGTCCAGATTCACCTGGGTGAGTATTGTGGTCACATAGGAGAGCTGCCCAGCATGGCTTGTTGGAGCCCTGTGGAAGTAAGGAGGCTGTTTGCACATGGAAGGGGGTTGCGGCAGTGATGAGAAATTGCTTTCGTAAAGGGGGCAGATTGAATAAATGACTATATTAATAAGATTTCTTACTTATAGAGAAAGGAGCTACAAATATGCAAAGGCAAAAACTTTATTCTGATTTTGGACTGAAACTGGAGGTATTGTTGTGAGCCCATGGTTTTCCATACAAGTAAATATAGATTTAAATATGTATACACACTTATACACATGTATACACACTTATACACATGTATACACATATCCATACATATACATTTTGTTGTTCAGATGCCAAGTCATGTCCGACTCTTTGCAACCCCATGGACTACCGCTTGGCAGGCCTCCCTGTCCCTCACCGTCTCCAGGAGTTTGACCAAGTTCATGTCCATTGCATTGGTGATGCCATCCAACCACCTCATCCTCTGTCACCCTCTTCTCCTTCTGCCTTCAATCTTTCCCAGCATCAGGGTCTTTTCCAATGAGTCAGCTCTTCATATCAGGTGGCCAACGTATTGGAACTTCAGCTTCAGCATCAGTCATTCCAATGAGTATTCAGGGTTGATTTCCTTTAGGACTGACTTCTTTGATCTCCTTGCTGTCAAGGGACTCTCAAGAGTCTTCTCTAGCTCCATAGTTTAAAAGCATCAATTCTTTGGTGCTGTAGTCTTGTTTACTGAAAGGGCTTGGGAAGAATAACACAATAGCAATAGCAATCAGAAAACTTTGTATCTAGATCTTGACTTCTAACTACCATTGTCTACTAAAAGGAAACAAGACTACTTAGAGAAGTGGTTGACAGGTGCTGGGAATATGCAAGATGAGTTTGGACCATTTTGTTGAAGGAGAAAGGAAGTAAGCACTCAAAGGATGAAGAAATTTGTCAAAATGACACAGAAGGTAGATTCCAGAGGCCCCCACTGTACAAATCTGTGAGTATTTGGGCATCAAAATAAATATCTAAAAAACAGATATTTAGCCAATTGATCAAAACAAAAAACCATAAGCCATATTGACGTGGAGGATCTGTTTGACCCATCACAAAGCCCCACCCCCTTGGTCATAGCCTTTTGTTTAGAGATAAGCACATGGCTCATATAAGGTTAATCAGGTAGGTCATTAGTAGGAATTGATATGTGACTACATCAAAAATTTCATTTTCCTCTAGGATTTTTTATCTGGGGACAGTAAGTATAGGATACTGGTGGCCATCTTGCCTATCACATGGAAAGAGCCAATTCTTTTTGAAGTGTAAAGCCAAGCAGTGATAAGTAGAATTGAGAGTTGGGATGAGAAACCGCAAAGACATTATTTGGTTCCCTGGATTCAGTAGGACCAGAAGCTAGTTACCTCCCTGGATTTCCCTGCCCTGGTTATGTGGAGATGTTTTCTTTTTTCTTTTTTTTTTTTAATATATATTTGTTTATCTCTCAATTTGTGAAAATGTCCTTAATTTGTTGATGTAGCAAACAAACGTCAATTTCAACTATGATTGCTATGCAAAAGAACAGAAGATAATTTGCTTTGCAATGAACTTTATTTTTTTATTATTTTTTTTAATTTATTTTTTAAAATTTAAATTTATTTATTTTAATTGGAGGCTAATTACTTTACAATATTGTATTGATTTTGCCATACATCAACATGAATCCGCCACGGGTGTACATGTGTTCCCCAACCTGAACCCCCCTCCCACATCCCTCCCTGTACCATCCTTCTGGGTCATCCCAGTGCATCAGCCCCAAGCATCCTGTATCCTGCATCGAACCTGGACTGGTGATTCATTTCTTATATGATATTATACATGTTTCAATGCCATTCTCCCAAATCATCCCACCCTCTCCCTCACTCACAGTGTCCAAAAGACTGTTCTTATACATCTGTGACTCTTTTGCTGTCTCACATATAGGGTTATCATTACCATCTTTCTAAATTCCATATATATGTGTTAGTATACTGTATTGGTGTTTTTCTTTCTGGCTTACTTCTGCAATGAACTTTAAAGTTCAACTGCACACAGGCAACATGCTATATATGAAAAAATTGCTAATTGAACTACAAGTATTAAATACTGAAAAAGAGTTAGCTGTTTATTATAATTTATTTTATTTAACAATCTAGGAAGTTTGCAGCCATAAGCAGTTCCAGTGGAATTTCAGGTGCAACTGGGAATTCAGGAATCTCCTTGGAGCTGTTAGTGTATTGAATCTTGTTAGGTAAAATACATGCATACTTTTGATAGCACATGTAAAGGATCTCTCTAAAATTGACTTCATTAGTTTTGTTCTCAGCAAACTGACCTGGGCCACTCAACATGGTTTTTATTGTTCCTGATGTTAGTGCATGTTCTCTCTTTACAATAAATTCATGACCATCTGAAGATATCAGTTTGACATACATGGCATCAGGGCCCTCACAGCCACCATACGTTTTCTCTTCATCCATTATGTTCTTATGAAATTCTACTTGGCTTCCACAGGAGCTTTAGTAGTTTCTCATCAGCTCTGCAGCAATCCCAGCCACTGCACTGGGTCCCCGCTCACCGCCACAGCCCCTACACCAGAGATGCCCTGCACCACCATCCTCGCCCCCCTGCCTAGGTTCTGGGGTAGCAGCTGTTTTCTTTTATAGTAGTTTGGTTTGGATTTCTATCACTTGTACCCCAAATGTTCTACTATAGAAAGATATACACTTAAAATGATAATTTCAGTAAAATGTATAATTAGATATAGAGAAGCATGATGTGGATCAGAGAAAGTGTTATTTAGCCCAACCTAGACATTTAGAGTGGGCTTCCCAGGAAGCGTTAGTAATAAAGAACCTGCCTGCCGATGCAGGAGACTTAAGAGATGGGGGTTTGATCCCTGGATTGGGAAGAAGCCCTGGAGGAGGGTGTGGCACCCACTCCAGTAAACTTGCTTGGGAATCCCAAGGACAGAGGAAACTGGTGGGTTACAGTCCATAGGGTTGCAATAGTTGGACACGACTGAAGCGACTTAGCAATCATGCACAGAACTTTAGAGTAAGTTTTCTGAAGAGCCCTGCTTGGGTCAATCTTGCCCAACTGAATCTTTCAGGCCAGGGAGGCTTAAAGATCTCTCAAGGATCTAGAAAACTCTGGCAGAACCTCTTCAGTGAGATTATATCTCCAACTACATCTTCTGGAAGCCATAGAGACAAGGTAGCTTCTAGTTATGAGCCAGAGAGGTGCCTCTAGGAAGCTGCCCCTGTCCAGGAACTGGCCTTGCCTGCCCCCCGGAGTGGAGCCTCTCACCCAGGTATGCTCCCTTGAGGATTCTCATTCTCCCAGAAGATCGAGTACCTACTGGATGTTAAGCACCATATGCTGGAGGTAGAGTATTAGGAAAGGTAAGCTGTGTCTCCAACCTCAGGAAAGATGGACAGTTAAGCCACGAGTTACAACACAGTGTGAAAAGTGCTGTGATGGGGGACGTCAGGGCATCAGTCCTAGTTTGGGGGATCTTCACTCTAGCAGGAAGAAAGAGAAAAGCAGGGATGGCAGGCAAGTATTTTTTAAGGTGTTTAAATGAAAAGTTCCCTTTGGGTGACTTCTAGTTCCTTTGTGGGGGCCCAGCACATCTGTTGTGAGGATAGAGGGGCAGAAAATTGAAGAAAGGGTCAAAGGGAGCTGGAATTTCAGATCAGATTGCAGTATATTGTACACAAAAGAGTCTGAGATGCAGTACTTCGATACAATCTGAAAAACGATGGAATGATCTCTGTTCATTTCCAAGGCAAACCATTCAATATCACAGTAATCCAAGTCTATGCCTGACCAGTAACGCTGAAGAAGCTGAAGTTGAACAGTTCTATGAAGATCTACAAAGTTGAGAAGACTTATAAGACCTTCTAGAATTAACAACCAAGAAAAAAAAAAAAAGTCCTTTTCATTGTAAGGGACTGGAATGCAAAAGTAGGAAGTCAAGAAACACCTGGAGTAACAGGCAAATTTGGCTTTGGAGTATGGAATGAAGCAGGGCAAAGGCTAATAGAGTTTTGCCAAGAGAATGCACTGGTCATAGCAAACACCCTCTTCCAACAACACAAGACAAGACTCTACACATGGACAACACCAGATGGTCAATACCAAAATCAGATTGATTACATTATTTGCAGCCAAAGATGGAGAAGCTCTATACAGTCAGCAAAAAAAAAAAAAAAAAAAAAAGACTGGGAGCTGACTGTGGCTCAGATCATGAACTCCTTATTGCCAAATTCAGACTTAAATTGAAGAAAGTAGGGAAAACCACTAGACCATTCAAGTATGACCTACATCAAATCCCTTACTATTATACAGCAAACGTGACAAAGAGATTCAAGGGATGAGATCTGACAGAGTGCCTAAAGAACTATGAATGGAGGTTCATGACATTGTTCAGGAGGCAGGGATCAAGACTATCCCCATGGAAAAGAAACGCAAAAAGGCAAAATGGTTGTCTGAGGAGGCCTTACAAACAGCTGTGAAAAGAAGAGACGTGAAAGGCAAAGGAGAAAAGGAGAAATATACCCATTTGAATGCAGAGTTCCAAAGAACAGCAAAGAGAGATAAGAAAGCCTTCCTCAATGATCAATGCAAAGAAATAGAGGAAAACAATAGAATGGGAAAGACTAGAGATCTCTTCAAGAAAATTAGAGCTACCAAGGAACATTTCATGCAAAGGTGGGCACAAAAAAGGACAGAAGTGGTGTGACCTAACAGAAGCAGAAGATATTAAGAAGAGATGGCAAGAATACACATAAGAAGTACATAAAAAAGATCTTCACGACCCAGATAATCACAGTGGTGTGATCACTCACCTAGAGCCAGACATCCTGGAATATGAAGTCAAGTGGGGCTTAGGAAACATCACTATGAACAAAGCTAGTGGAGGTGATGGAATTCCAGTTGAGCTGTTTCAAATCCTGAAAGATGATGCTGTGAAAGTGCTGCACTCAATATGCCAACAAATTTGGAAAACTCAGCAGTGGCCACAGGACTGGAAAAGGTCAGTTTTCATTCCAATCCCAAAGAAAGGCAATGCCAAAGAATGCTCAAACTACTGCACAGTTGCACTCATCTCACACACTAGTAAAGTAATGCTCAAAATTCTCCAAGCCAGGCTTCAACAGTAAGTGAACTGTGAACTTCCAGATTCAAGCTGGATTTAGAAAAGGCAGAGGAACCAGAGATCAAATTGCCAACATCCACTGAGTCATCAAAAAAGTAAGAGAGTTCCAGAAAAACATCTATATCTGCTTTATTGACTATGCCAAAGCCTTTGACTGTGTGGATCACAATAAACTGTGGAAAATTCTTAAAGAGATGGGAATACCAGACCACCTGACCTGCCTCTTGATAAACCTGTATGCAGGTCAGGAAGCAACAGTTAGAACCGGACATGGAACAACAGACTGGTTCCAAATAGGAAAAGGAGTACGTCAAGGCTGTGTATTGTCACCCTGCTTATTTAACTTATATGCAGAGTACATCATGAGAAATGCTGGGCTTGAAGAGGCACAAGCTGGAATCAAGATTGCCAGGAGAAATATCAATAACCTCAGATATGCAGATGACACCATCCTTATGGCAGAAAGTGAAGAGGAGCTAAAGAGCCTCTTGATGAAAGTGTAAGAGGAGAGTGAAAAAGTTGGCTTAAAGCTCAACATTCAGAAAACTAAGATCATGGCATCTGGTCCCATAACTTTATGGGAAGTAGATGGGGAAACAGTGGAAACAGTGTCAGACTTTATTTTGGGGGGCTCTAATATCACTGCAGATGGTGACTGCAGCCAGGAAATTAAAAGATCCTTGCTCCTTGGAAGAAAAGGTATGATCAACTTATACAGCATATTAAAAAACAGAGACATTTGCCAAAAAGGTCTGTCTAGTCAAGCTATGTTTTTTCCAGTAGTCATGTGAGAGTGGACTATAAAGAAAGCTAAGTGCTGAAGAATTGATGCTTTTGAGCTATAGTGTTGGAGAACACTCTTGAGAGCCCCTTGGACTGCAAGGAGATCAAACCAGTCCAACCTGAAGGAAATCAGTCCTGAATATTCATTGGAATGACTGATGCTGAAGCTGAAACTCCAATACTTTGACCACCTGTTATGAAGAGCTGACTCATTGGAAAAGACCCTGATGCTGGGTAAGATTAAAGACGGGAGGAGAAGGGGATGACAGAGGATGAGATGGCTGGATGGCATCACTGACTCAATGGACATGAATTTGAGTAAACTCCAGGAGTTGGTGATGGACAGGGAGGCCTGCTGTGCTGCAGTCCATGGAGTCGCAAAGAGTCAGACATAACTGAACGACTGACCTGAACTTCATTATATCAGAAGGCAGAGCTTCTGTGGGTAGGCTGGGTATGAAGGACTGAAGAGTCTGCTCTTTTCCCTGGTCTCAGGGCCCTCTGAAAGCCACAGCCAATATCAGAGTGGACGGTCTCAGCACTCTTTGGCCCTTGTTTACCCTGAGGTGAGAGGGCAGGGGGAAGATAAAGGGTTATCTGTTTGGGTGTGTGTGTGTGTGTGACTATTGGTGAAGAAACTGCCTGCCAATGCAGGATATATAAGAAACATGGGTTAAACTCTTGGTTTGGGCCCTGGAAGAGGGCATAGAAACCCACTCCAGTATTTGTGCCTGGAGAATCCCATGGACAGAAGAGCTGGGCAGGCTAACAGTCCACAGTTGCAAAGAGTCAGACATGACTGAAGTGACTTAGCTTGAGCACCTGATTACAGTAACTTATCTTTGCAACCTGTCTGAGAATTTCCTCCAAGGAATTTGGCAAACTTTACTATGGGGTCAGCCCCTGAAACATGAGTGACTAAGGAGGAAAAGGGGCTGGGATTAGGCCTTTTTCAATTGAAGCAGTTTTATGGATTCAAGGAGATTAGGAGGGAAATTCCACATCTGCCACACCCAAACCACATACTATGGACTTGTATTGGTTAAGCTCCTGCATCATGGGGAAAAAGTACTCTCACTGTACAGTCAGGCCAAGTTCCCACCCAGCGAGGATACTAAATTTCTAATCTGGAAGTGGCTATGGAACTTCCTAGGGAGGACAATGTACAGCTGGCAGCAAGCCACGAGTGGCAAACGTGGACAGGGATCCTATTTTGATTGATCTGCCCCAGCTCTTGCCCAGATGTACCATGAAAGTGTTTTCTACTTCCCTCTTCTCCAGGTCTTCGAGATCCCAATAAGTCACTCTCTGAATCATTCCTTCAGAGACTCATTAAATCCTTTTCTACCTCCTTCACAGTCAGTCCAGACCCCTCGTGGGACAGCATTCTGAGCCCTTTGATAAATGATCTTTTGGGCCTCTCCTCAGACTTGCTCTAGAACCTCCTACAGGCCATTTCCTTGTTGGTTGTTTCCTGAGTTGCCCACATGAAAGTTTCTTGAGTCCCTCGACACTATTACCCTTGGAGTTTTGCTAATTTGGTTCTTAACCAGGAAGCCATGAGAGTCCATTTTTGCCCTTGGACTGCAAAATCTTTGGGAATCTGCTCTGATATTTCATGAGTGCTAGAGACTCTTGATTCTTGTGGGCCACACCCACCAGACAGGTGCTTTCAGAATTGCTACTAGGGGAGGGGGGAATGCTGTGGGAAGGATGGAGGCTGTTCCACAGAAGATGAGGTTACAAGCAGAAAGATTAGGAGATAAAGGACTAAATACTTTCCAAGATCTTTGAACCTTGGAGTGGGCAAGCCCCACTCATTGTCTAGCTGCCTCTGCAGCAGTGCCACTTTGCAGAGTTTGTTGAGTTTCAGTTTGGGCTAGAGACCACATCTCATACCTAACTGACTCTTTGTGGGGAGAAGGAGCAGGAATTGGAGAAAAAGGTTCAAGGTGACCCTGGGGCAGACATGAACCAGAGCTTTGGGCTTGGTTTGGGGTAGAATTTGTGATAAGTGTAGAGTCTGGGCCTCAGGCTGTGGCATCTCTGGAAATGGGGAAACAATGGGAATGCTTCAGCCTACATTTGAATGTGGAGAGTTATTACCGAGTCCTTTGAATAAGATAAAGGGAGACTTTGGGGAAACAGCTATCAGATAGAAGACATCAGGGACCAGATGTACAGAGAAAGGACACCCTAAAAGGGCTGGCCTCATTTCTGCTACAAATGTTTCCTCTGAAGTTCTTGAAATCAGGGTGCTGGTGAAAATTGTGCTACGATCTGACTTGCTTTTGCTCCTCCAGAAAGAACAGAGCTCAAGCGTCCTGCCTGTCATTAAGTGACTCCAAAGCAGTGCTTCTCAACGGAAGGGCAGTTTTATCTTTCAAGGGCCATTTGATAATGTCTGGAGACATTTTTGGTTCTCATACTTGAGGTGGGTATTACTGTCATCAAGTGAGTAGAGACCAAGGATGCTGCTAAATATACTACAATCCGCAGAGCAGCTCCTCACAACAAAGGATTATCTGGCCCAAAATGCTAATAGTGACGAGGCTGAGAAATCTTGCCCAGAAGTATCCCCAGAAGAATTCTGATGGTAAACTAGCATGAGTTATTTGAAAATGATCCCTTTCTTTCCCTTTTACTTCTTCCAAGGAAGATTTTTATCTCCAGAAGCTCTGCAACATCAGGGCTGAGGAAAAAGGCTATCATCAGCTTCAGCATGTTTGGTTTGCTGGGTTTCTTAAGAGACAGGTCTCTGGCAATCTCAGAGAAGGAAGGTTTTGGTGGAAATCATCACATGAAAACGTAAAGAGGAGCAAGTTGTTCCCTGATGTCTGCCAAGTGGAGAAGGCTAAAATGAGAATGTCTGCACAGCCAAATGCCTAAAATTATTGGGACAGAAGATGCAAACTAATACCCGTTATCGGGAGATGAGCTTTCTGGGACAGTGATTAGCTGGATTTGAACCAAGTCTGACTGAATCAGAATTCAAGTGGAGTGAGACAGTAGAGGGCAGTATAGAGAGTTGATGGTGGGCTAATGAATTAGTGGGATCCATGGTATGGGTCAAGTATACTGAGAAGGTGACATTCTGAGCAAGGGTGGTATCAGTTGAGGAGGCACCATCCAGAGAGAAAGCTCTGGTTGGGATTTAATATCTGAGGGTGATCTGGGGAGGGAGCAAGTGATGGGGTAAAATGGTCCATTAAGAATTTGGCATTCAGGACTTCCTTGATGGTTCAGTGGTAAAGAATCCTCCTGCTAATACAGGAGACACAGGTTTGATCCCTGATCCAGGAAGATCCCACATGCCACAGAGTAACTAAGCCTGTGTGCCACAGATACTGAGTCTGCGCTCTAGAGCTCATGAGCCACAACTACTGAAGACCGAGTGCCTTAGATCCTGTATCCACAACAAGAGAAGTCATCACAATGAGAAGCCTGTGCATCGCAACTGGAGAGTAGTCCCCTGCTTATTTAACTTACATGCACAGTGTTGTTGTTCAGCCATTCAGTCATGTCTGATTCTCTGCGACGCCAGGGACTGCAGCATGCCAGGGTTCCCTGTCTTTCACCATCTCCTAGAGCTTGCTTAAACTCATGTCCACAGAGTCGGTGATGCCATCCATCCATCTCATCCTCTGTCACCCCCTTCTCCTTCTGCCTTCAATCTTTTCCAGCATCAGGGTCTTTTCCAATGAGTCAGTTCTTCGCATCAGGTGGCCAAAGTATTGGAGCTTCAGCTTCAGTATCAGTCCTTCCAATGAATATTCAGGATTGATTTTCTTTAGGATGGACTGGTTGGATCTCCTTGCATTTCAAAGGACCCTCAAGAATCTTCTCCCACACCACAGTTCAAAAACATAAATTCTTTGGTGTTCAGCCTTCTTTAAGTCCTACTTTCACACCCATGCAGAGAAGGCAATGGCACCCCACTCCGGTACTCTTGCCTGGAAAATCCCATGGGCAGAGGAGCCTGGTAGGCTGCAGTCCATGGGGTCTAGAAGAGTCAGACATGACTGAGCAACTTCACTTTCATTTTTCACTTTCATGCTTTGGAGAAGGAAATGGCAACCCACTTCAGTGTGCTTGCCTGGAGAATCCCAGGGACGGGAGCCTGGTGGGCTACTGTCTGTGGGGTCACAGAGAGTCGGACACAACTGAAGCGACTTAGCAGCAGCAGCAGCAGCAGTAGCAGCAGCTCACACCCATGTGGATTACTGGAAAAACCATAGTTTTAACTAGACAGATTTTGTTGGCAGAGTGATGTCTTTGCTTTTTAATATGTGGTCTAAGTTTGTCATAGCTTTTCTTCCAAGGAGCAAGTGTCTTAATTTCGTGGTTGCCATCACCATGAGCAGTGATTTTGGAGCCCCCCAAAATAAAGTCTGTCACTGTTCCATTATTTCCCCATTTATTTGCCATGAAGTGATGGGACTGGATGCCATGATCTTAGTTTTTTGAATGCTGTTTTAAGCCAGTTTTTTCACTTTCCTCTTTCACCTTCATCAGGAGGCTCTTTAGTTCCTCTTCACTTTTTGCCATAAGGGTGGTGTCATCAGCATATCTGAGGTTATTGATATTTCTCCTTGCAATCTTGATTCCAGCTTGTGCTTCATCCAGCCCAGCATTTTGTATCATGTACTCTGCATAAACATCATATGAAATGCTGGGCTAAATGAATCGCAAGCTGGAATGTTGCCAGGAGAAATATCAACAACTTCACATATGCAGATGATACCACTCTAATGGCAGACAGTGAAGAGGAACTAAAGACCCTCTTGATGAAGGTGAAAGAGGAGAGTGAAAAAAAAAAAACTGTCTTAAAATTCCACATTCAATAAACTAAGATCATGACATCCAGTTCCATCTCTTTATGACAAATAGAAGGGGAAAAAGGGAAATAGTGACAGACTTTATTTTGGGGGGCTCCAAAATCACTGCAGATGATGATGGCAGCCATGAAATTAAAAGACGCTTACTCCTTGGAAGGAAAGTTATGACCAATCTAGATAGCATATTCAAAAGCAGAGACATTACTTTGCCAACAGAGGTCCATCTAGCCAAAGCTATGGTTTTTCCAGTGGTCATGTATGGTTGTGAGAGTTGGACCATAAAGAAGGCTAAGCAATAAAGAATTGATGCTTTTGAACTGTGGTGTTGGAGAAGACTCTTGAGTTCTTTGGACAGCAAGGAGACCAAAGCAGTCAATCCTAAAGGAAATCTACCGTAAATATTCACTGAGAGGACTGATACTGAAGCTGAAGCTCCAATACTTTGGCCAACCGATGCAAAGAGCTGACTCATTGGAAAAGACACTGGTGCCAGGAAAAATTGAGGGCAGGAGGAGAAGAGGGTGATAGAGAATGAGATGGTTGGAGGGCATCACCGACTCCATGGACATGAGTTTGAGCAAACTCTGGGAGATAGTGAAGGACAAGGAAGCCTGTCATGTTGCAGTCCATAGGGTCACAAAGAGTTGGACACAACTTAGTGATGGAACAAAAAGAATTAAGAGATCTAAGATCTATCTTGTCAGTATAATTTAAGAAAATCAAGTGTTATCAATATAATATCAAATTTCAGAGCAAACTCATTAAGAAGATAAACAGGAACACTCAATAATGATAAAAATAGCCTTAAAAATTAATGATCATGAGCATCTAGACCCAAAATATAATTTTTAAAGAGGAAATGATTGAGAAGAAATCAGAAATAGGTAGAAATAGAATTAAAGACAGTGTTTGACTATCAAAATATGATATTTAGTAAGCAAAATTTTTAATGAAGAATCTATTATATACTCTAGGGTTTTGTCTTATGCCTACATATTACAATATGTAACTGACAAATAGGATAAAGATAGTTATTTCTTTCAAGAATAAATGAATGCCACAAATTTGATTGTATACTAGGGCAGAAAGATGCACTTCAAAAAAATTAAAGGCAGGATATTTTACTTGTACAATATCTTAAAGTGAACAACAGGCAGAATAGGAAAATGTCCAACATGGAAAATATATTAAAATATTCTATTGACTGTTATCTAGATCAAGGGTGAAATTCAAAGTGAAATAATTCTTTAGCTGCTAAGAAAGTAAAATACCACAAACATATGCAATTTTAGGAAATTTGGGCCAAATAGAACATATAGTAAGGTTAATCACACCAAGTGGTGCAACTGTTTCAGAAATCAGTTGAGCAGTTCCCCCAAAAGTTAAACATATGATTCATAGTTACCATATGACCCAGCAATTCCCCTCCTAGATATATATCCAAGAGAACTGAAAACATGTTCACACAAAGACTTACATACAAATGTTTGCATCAGCATTATTTATAATGACTAAAATGTGGAAATACCCCAAATATCTATCAATTGATGATGGATTCTTAAGTGAGGGATAAGGTATATAATGGAATATTATTCATCCATAAAAAGGGATGAAGTACTGATACATGCAACAACATGGATGAACCTCGAAAATATGCTAAATGAAAGAGAGGATACAAAAGATCACCCACTGTATAATTCCATTTATATGAAATATTCAGAATAAGAAGCCATAGTGACAGAAAATGAATTAATGATGGACAGGGGCTGAGGGACAGGAGAATGGCAAGTGACTGTTTGATGGGTACAGGGTTTCTTTTCCTAGGAAGGACATGATCTGGAATGACATGTCCTCAGTTCAGTTCAGTTCAGTCGCTCAGTCGTGCCGACTCTTTGCGACCCCATGAATCGCAGCACACCAGGCCTCCCTGTCCATCACCATCTCCCGGAATTCACTCAAACTCACATCCATCGAGTCAGTGATGCCATCCAGCCATCTCATCCTCTGTCGTCCCCTTCTCCTCCTGCCCCCAATCCCTCCCAGCATCAGGACATGTCCCAGATAGTAGTTAATGGTTACACAACTTAAAAATCACTGAACTGTACACTTTGGTTTTCATGAAGGCTTGATGACAAGTCATACTGGACTATGTGAACAAGGACCACAGTTAGATATGGTAAAGCAACAAGGTCTAAGGGCAGGATTCTTGACATCTTAGACCTGTCACACCACCCTTGACTGTTCCTGCTCAAACTACTGCAGACGGGGGAAAAAGTTATTTTTAATTAAGCTACAAAATGATACTTTAGATACCTGCCTTGCAACCTAATCTACCCTTGAACTCTACAACTACTCAATACTGATTAGGGTAGGTAATTAACCTTCTCTATTTGATCATCAAATTCATTTGTGCAGTATATAGTTGAGAATGCTTCCATTTGCCACTTCCACTTGCAATTTTTAATCCTCTCATATTCTACGCCTAGATTTCCAATTTTTATTCATTATTTTTCTGTTTTTATTTCTAAAGTAGCTATTTGGTCAAATTTTTTGTTTATTTTTTTATTGATTTAATGCACGTACTACAAAATTCACCCTTTTCAAAGTGCCCTGGAATGTTCCAGGACAGAGTTGGGAATACATCCTTTCGATTTGCCACCTGGAATTGCACAATGTAGTAGCCTTACTCAGCAAACCAAAAAACTTGTTCTGTGGGATACTAGCTAGAATATCTTTTTTTAAAAAATCTCTTCTTGATGGATGTTATAATATCTCCTTCCATATGACTGTACATTGCCAGTAGATGGATATCTTACTACTATGGCTGTTTTCATCCCCACTGCTCTGGTAGACTTGCACTGACTGCTGATTTAGATACACATGATGACACCATCTGGGTCCTTGCTATTTGCCCAATGTGCTTATACCTTGAATTTCCCAGTTTTACGAGCCAGGGCATTTTCTTCTTGCCTAAGCTACTTTGAGCTGGATTTCTATCACTGGCAGACAGAAGTTATTATTTTATTGGTTCGACGCTCAGTCTTGTCTGACTCTTTGTGGCTCCGTGGATAGTAGCCCACTAGGCTCCTCTCTCCATGGGATTCTTCAGGCTAGAATACTGGCATTGGTTGCCATTTCCTTCTCCAGGGGATCTTCCCAACCCAGTGATTGAACCAATGTCTCCTTCATTGGAAGGAGAGTTCTTTACCACTGAAGCTCCTGACTAATGCTCACAGTAAGTCTTGTTCAAGGAAGAGGAGACATTTTGCCAGACTTCTAAGTATTCTGGTCTCAACAGCTTTTCTTAAAGTGGAGGGCAACATTTTAAAGATTAAATTTGTATTATTTAAAGAAAAAATTTGTATTTTTTCTTTTGAACATATATATGAATGTAAAATTTTCTTAAAAGCTTAGGAAGATATACATCAAACTAGTACCAGTGAATTACTTCTGGAGACAGAATAAGCAGAGCAGAATTGGGGATAGTGATAAAAAGAAGCTATAATTTTTTTTTCATGTATTATTTATTTATTTGGCTGCACCAGATCTTAGTTGCAATCTAGTTCCCTGACCAGGGATCAAACTCAGGCCCCCTGCATTGGGAGCTCAGAGTCTTACTAGAATACCAGGGAAGTCCTGAGGTTATGGTTTTATCTGTAATGCTCTACTTTAAAAAAAAAAAAGGTGTAGACATCATTGTGATATTTAAATTAGTCGTAAAATAGCAGCTTTAAAGAGCAAGCTTCACTTTTCCTCTTCTTTGCCAGTTCATTCCTGAATAATTCAGTTCTAACGCACGGCAAGTGTTCGTTCCGGGTGAAGGTGGTAGGGTACGGCAAGAGCCACAGGGGCCAGAAGTGTCAGAGTCCCAGCAGGTTGAAGACGTAGCCCACAAAGAAAGGCTGCTGGTGTGCAGTGTTTCACATGGAGTGTGAAAACGTGCACACAAGAGAGGGCAATGGAGAATTTGTTATATATAGGGGTAGATCTACTAAGGAAAATTGAAACCAGAATTCTCACTGAGAAACTAGTAAGAAATAAGGAAAAGGAGAAAACTAGAATGAAACCTGAGATATTAGGTTGGAAATGGAGATATCAGTGTGAAGATGGGATATTTTCAATTGATAGATTGATTCAAAAGGGAACATGTTTGCGGGTGTATGTGAACACATATGTATGTTCTGTAACTCTCTCACTGAGAGGGTTTGGGAACAACAACCTGCTAGTATCAATGAGACACCTAGCATCCAGATCTTGGCTTTTAAACATCATTCTCCACTGAAAAGAAACAAGATAGTGATGTCGGGCTGATGCAGGGAAAGTAGAAGCAGAGCCTGGAACACATATTTGTGCCAGAAAATAAGGAAAATGCTAAAAGAATGATGAGGACATGATAACTGGGTACAGAAGCTGGTTTGAAGGGGTTCCACTTGCTAAATGGGTGACAAGTTAAGCATCAAAATAATATTAAATTTAATAGAAAATAACCAATTGAATAAAGTAGTAAAACATAAGTTCATACTGATATAGGTTAATTGCTGCTGCTAAGTTGCTTCAGTCGTGTCCGACTCTGTGCGACCCCATAGATGGCAGCCCACCAGGCTCCGCTGTCCCTGGGATTCTCCAGGCAAGAACACTGGAGTGGGTTGCCATTTCCTTCTCCAATGCATGAAAGTGAAAAGTGAAAGGGAAGTCACTGAGTCGTGTCCAACTCTCAGCGACCCCATGGACTGCAGCCTACCAGGCTCCTCCATCCATGGGATTTTCCAGGCAAGAGTACTGGAGTGGGGTGCCATTGCCTTCTCCATAGGTTAATTAGGTAATAAGTAATATAATATTTAAATAGTTTCACAATCATTTCTTAAAGCTCAACATTCAGAAAACTAAGATCATGGCATCTGGTCCCATCACTTCATGGGAAATAGATGGGGAAACAGTGGAAACAGTGTCAGACTTTATTTTTCTGGGCTCCAAAATCACTGCAGATGGTGATTGCAGCCATGAAATTAAAAGACGCTTACTCCTTGGAAGTTGAAACTGATAGTTGTTGTTTCATTTGCTAACTCATGAGCAGCTCTTTTTGTGACCCCCTGGACTGTAGCCCACGAGGCTCCTCTGTGCATCAAATTTCCTATTACCATCACTTCATGGCAAATAGATGGCGAACAATGGAAACAGTGGCTGACTTTATTTGTTTGGGCTCCAAAATCACTGCAGATGGTGATTTCAGCCATGAAATTAAAAGATGCTTACTCCTTGGAAGGAAAGTTATGACCAATCTAGATAGCATATTCAAAAGCAGAGACATTACTTTGCCAACAAAGGTCCGTCTAGTCAAGGCTAAGGTTCCTCCTGTGGTCATGTATGGATGTGAGAGTCGGACTATAAAGAAAGCTGAGCACCGAAGAATTGATTCTTTTGAACTGTGGTGTAGGAGAAGACTCTTGAGAGTCCCTTGGACTGCAAGGAGATCCAAGCAGTCCATTCTAAAGGAGATCAGTCCTTGGTGTTCGCTGGAAGGACTGATGCTAAAGCTGAAACTCGAATACTTTGGCCACCTCATGAGAAGAGTTGACTCATTGGAAAAGACCCTGATGCTTGGAGGGATTGGGGGCAGGAGGAGAAGGGGATGACAGAGGATGAGATGGCTGGATGGCATCACCAACTTGATGGACATGAGTTTGAGTAAACTCCAGGAGTTGGTGATGGACAGGGAGGCCTGGTGTGCTGCGATTCATGGGGTTGCAAAGAGTTGGGCGCAACTGAGCGACTGAACTGAACTTAACAATCATTTCACAAAATATTAATTACCAAGAGAAATAAATTTGACAGTAGGGAAACTTGTCAGACACCACCTGAATCAAATGATAAAAGTGAACTTTATTAGCAATGGGACAAACTGAAATTGTGTGCCACCTGAGAGGATGCAATGAGAGAAACATAGTTTACCTGTGTGATACTCAATCATAGCCTAAATCCAACCTTCAGGAAATGGCAGACATACCCAAACTGAGGTACATTCTACAACATAACTGGTCTGTAATCTTCAAAAGTGTTTAAGTCATGAAATTCAAGAAAAGACTGAGAAACTGCTTCAGACGGAAGGAGATAAAAAGATACAACAAATGAATACAACCTATAATTCTTAACTGGATATTTGCCTACAAAGAACAGTATTAGGACAACTGGCAAAACTTAAACAGGGCCTAAGATTAGGTGGTAGTCCTGTAACACTGTTAATTTCCTGTTTTTGATGACTGCTTGGTGGTTATATAGAATGATCCTGTTAATGGGAAATACAACCAAGGGTGATGTGGCATTATGTTAGCAACTTGTTCTCAAATAATTCAGGGAAAAAAATAGTTTTTTTGTTTTTTTTTTTTTACTGTAGGTGAAGCTTTTCAGTATTTTTGAGATTGTTTCAATGTAGAAAAAACAAAGCACATGACAGAATGTTCCAGAAAGCAATATTTATGTTACATAAGAAACTAGGAATAGCTCTTGTTTCTAGGGAAGAGAACTGGAGAACTAAGAGATAGTTATAAGGGAAAGAGTAATTTTTGTTGCATACCTCTTATCAGTTCAGTTCAGTAGCTCAGTCATGTCTGACTCTTTGCGACCTCATGAACTGCAACATGCCAGGCCTCCCTGTCCATCACCAACTCCCAGAGTCCACCCTTTTAACCCATGTCCACTGAGTTGGTGATGTCATCCAACCATCTCATCCTCTGTTGTCCCCTTCTCCTCCTGCCATCACTCTTTCCCACCATCAGGATCTTTCCAATGAGTTGACTCTTAGCGTCAGGTGGCCAAAGTATTGGAGTTTCAGCTTCAACATCAGTCCTTCCAATGAGCACCCAGAACTGATCTCCTTTAGGATGAACTGGTTGGAACTCCTTGCAGTTCAAGGAACTGCAAGAGTTTTCTCCAACACCATAGTTCAAAAGCATCAATTCTTCTGCACTCAGCTTTCTTTATAGTCCAACTTTCACATCCATACATGACCACTGGAAAAACCATAGCCTTGACTAGATGGACCTTTGTTGGCAAAGTAATGTCTCTGCTTTTTAATATGCTGTCTAGGTTGGTCATAACTTTCCTTCCAGGGAGTAAGCATCTTTTAATTTCATGGCTGCAATCACCATCTGCAGTGATTTTGGAACCCCCCAAAATAAAGTCTGACACTGTTTCTACTGTTTCCCTATCTAATTGCCGTGAAGTAATGGGAACAGGTGCCATGATCTTAGTTTGCTGGATGTTAAGTTTCAAGCCAACTTTTTCACTCTCCTCTTTCATTTTCATCAAGAGGCTCTTTAGTTCTTCTTCACTTTCTGCCATAGGGGTGGTGTCATCTGCATATCTGAGGTTATTGATATTTCTCCTGGAAATCTTGATTCCAGCTTGTGCTTCTTCCAGCCCAGAGTTTCTCATGATCTCCTCTGCATATAAGTTAAATAAGCAGGTGACAATATGCAGCCTTGACATACTCCTTTTCCTATTTGGAACCAGTCTGTTGTTCCCTGTCCAGTTCTAGCTGTTGCTTCCTGACCTGCATACAGATTTCTCAAGAGGCAGGTCAGGTGGTCTGGTATTCCCATCTCTTTCAGAATTTTCCACAGTTTATTTTGATCCACACATTCAAAGGCTTTGGCATAGTCAATAAAGCAGAAATAGATGTTTTTCTGGAACTCTTATACTGAAGTTTTACTCTTTCATGTGAATGTGTGAAACATGTGTTTGGGAATATGGTAGGAAGCTGAGTAGGGACATGGAGTATTATTGGACAGCTGAGGCCCCGACTGAGGAGTTTTAATGTCGCTGACCCCCACACATAGTTTTATTCTGGCAGAGCTCAGCAATGAGGATGATAGCAGAGAAGAGGACCAGTGGGTTAAACCAGAATTGAGGTTTTACTTGGCAGATGGTGCCAGAGTATGGAAGATATTTGCTGTAGGAGTTTCAGTGCAATAGCTTTGGGTCTGGGCTTTGATTGGTCAGGCATAGGGCTAGGAGGAGTCAAGTGCCCATACAGGTTCATTTCTTTAATCCATAAAATATATTAAAAGATTGTAACTTTAATTAGAATAAAATCAGCAATCCATCTCTTAAGAAAACAGAAAAAATCACGAACAAAAAATAAAATGACAAAACTTTTGGAGAATGTTCAAAATATGTGAATTTAAGCACTGAGGTTATCGTTTTTTCACCTGGGATAGTAGTAAAAAAAGTTTAATGCAGATACTCCATGCTAATGAATCAGAGATAAACTAGTACAATCAAACTCAATAGGCACAGCATTGTTGTGGTTCAGTCAGTAAGTCATGTCTGACTCTTTGTGACCCCATGGATATGTGAAGTTGTTGATATTTCTCCCAGCAACCTTGACTTCAGCCTGGCATTTCACACGATGTACTCTGCATATAAGTTAACTAAACAAGGTGTCAATATACAGTCTTGATGCACTCCTTTCCCAATTTGGAACCAGTCCATTGTTCCATGTCTGGTTCTAAATGTTGCTTCTTGGCCTGCATACAGGTTTCTCCGGAGGCAGGTAAGATGGTCTGGTATTCCCATCTTTTTAAGAATTTTCCACAATTTGTTGTGATCCATACAAGGAGATCCAACCAGTCCATTCTAAAGGAGATCAGCCCTGTGTTCTTTGGAAGAAATGATGCTAAAGCTGAAACTCCAGTACTTTGGCCACCTCATGCGAAGAGTTGACTCATTGGAAAAGACTGTGATGTTGGGAGGGATTGGGGGCAGGAGGAGAAGGGGATGACAGAGCATGAGATGGCTGGATGGCATCACCGACTCGATGGACGTGAGTTTGAGTGAACTCCAGGAGATGGAGATGGACAGGGAGGTTTGGCGTGCTGCAATTCATGGGGTCGCAGAGAGTCGGACACGACTGAGCGACTGAACTGAACTGAACTGAACACAGTCAAAGGCTTTAGCATAGTCAATGAAGCAGAAGTAGATGTTTCTCTGGAATTCCCTTGCTTTTTCTATGATCCAGTGTATGTTGGCAATTTGATCTCTGATTCCTCTACCTTTACTGAATCAGTTTGTACATCTGGAAGTTCTCAGTTAGCATCTTTTAAAATGTGAGTCTTATTGCCAGAAAATTATTGAACTCTTAAAAATATTCCCGGTAACTCTTCTTTTTACATGAGAATTTAATGCTCTATTTGAGAGGTATTTTTACTACCCTCCATTTTTTATGATTGTTTGCTCTTTCCATTCAGCTGTGTAGTTTCTGCATTGCACATAACACTCATTTTCCTTGCAACATGAGAGGAGAACAGTCTTGTCTAAATGAGACAGGTGTTTTTCCATGTCAACATCAAAGATGTAAAAGTCGTCATCATTATATTGGGTTGGCCACAAAGTTCATTCCATAAGATGTTATGGAAAACCCAGATGAACTTTGGGTCAACCCAATATTTTTTTTTCTGTAACTGATTTTTATTATCTAAGCAACCTTTGAACTTATTTCCAGAAGTGATAAAGAACAGAGATATCTTTACCAGCTAGCCTCCCAGCCAACCAGGAGTCTTATCTATCAATTACATTCTGGAACACAGCATGTCTTGGCTGCTCGTTTAGGCTCAGCTCTTGGTGTAACCTTTCTGCCAGGCCTTTTGGCAGTATTTTAGAATCTTGGAGATGCAGGCACTGAAACCTGTCATTTAGGGGAAGATAAATGTTATGACTTCTTTGCTCAATCCCAGCTAAGGAGCCTGGTTTTACCCAGAAACCTTACCCTGAAACAAGGTGTTAATCTTAAGCACTTAAGATGCTATCTCTTTAATTCAGTAAAATTTTACATTTTAAATTTCTTATACTCCAAAATTGTTCATCTGTTTTTTGCATTGCTTAAACATGTTTTGTCTTTTTGTCTACTCAATTTTTATATTTCTTATTGTGCTGGATATTTTATGTCCAATCAGCTGGAATTTACTT
>SJYT01069118.1:714210-727926 GCA_006410635.1 Cephalophus harveyi | reverse complement strand
ACTTTATCAATTTTATGATTTCTTAATCTTTTAGCTGTTGGTATCAAGCAAATTTATTTTTAATTAATTTTATTACTTACTGTTAAGCAGTGGTTTTGGTTTTTAATTTCAGATTTTTCCAGCCTAATGAGATGTAACTCATTACATATAACTGTGTAAGTTTAAGGTACATAATGTGATGTTTTTATTATGTATATAATATGAATATAACAGAATAGTGTTAGTTAACACCTCTGTTACCTCACACATAATTAACATCTTTTTGTGTGTGGTGAGACTATTTAAGATCTACTTGTAGCAACTTTTAAGTATACGATATAGTACTTCTAACTATAGTTAGCCTGTTGTGTATTGAAAGTGAAAGTTGCTCTGTCATGTCCGACTCTTTGTGACCCCATGGTCTATACAGTCCATGGAATTCTCCAGGCCAGAATACTGGAGTCGGTAGCCTTTCCCTTCTCCAGGGGATCTTCCCAACCCAGGGATCAAACCCAGGTATCCCCCATTGCAGGCAGATTCTTTGCCAGCTGAGCCACAAGGGAAGCCCAAGAATACTGGAGTGGGTAGCCTATCCCTTCTCCAGGGGATCTTCCTGACCCAGAAATCCAACTGTGGTCTCCTGCATTGCAGGTGGATTCTTTACAAACTGAGCTACCAGGGAAGCCCTGGTATATTGTTGTATATTAGATTTCCTCAATTTGTTCATCTTATAATTGGAAGTTTGTATCCTTTGACAAATATCTCCCCATTTTCCCCACCCTCCCAGCCCCTGGCAGCAGCCATTCCACTGTTTCTACGCATTCAGCTTCTTTTAAATTCCACATTTAAGTGATATCATACAATAAAAGTCTTTCTCTGACTATTTCACTTAGCATAATGCCCTCACAGTCCACCCATGTTGTCATAAATGACAGGATTTCCTTCTATTTTTAAACAGCTTAGTAATATTTCATTGTATGATATACATATATATGTGTGTGTGTGTATAGATATCACATTTTCTTTATCCATTCATCCATCAATAGACACTGAAGCTGTTTCACCTCTTGGCCACTGTGAGTAATACTGCAACGAACATGGAGACACAGATGTCTCTTCGATATAGTGATTTCATTTCCTCTGTATACATACTCAGAGTGGGATTTCTGGATCACATGGTAGTTCTGTTTTTAATTTCTTTAGGAACCTCCATATTGCTTTTCCATAGTAGCTGTACCAATTTACATTCCTACTCATAGTGCACAAGATTCCTTTTTCTCCACATCCTTGCCAATCTCTTGTCTTTTTGATAGTAGCCATTCTAATAGATGGGTACACTGCAGTTTCCATTTGAATTTCTCTGATGACTAGCGATGTTGGGCATCTATTCATGCACCTGTTGACCATTCATATATCTTCTTTTGAAAAATGTCTGTTTGAGTCCTCTGCCCATTTTTAAGTTGTGTTGTTTTGTTTTGGTTTTGTTATTGAGTTGTATGAGTTTCTTATATTTTTGGATATTAACCTCTTAGCAGATAAATGGTTTTCAAATATTTTCCCTCGTTCTGTAGGATGCCTTTTTATTTTGTTCACTGAAACTTCTGCTGTGTAGTAGTTTTTAGCTTAATGTTTCAGTTTATTTTTGGTTTTGCATTTGTTTCTTTTGATGTCATATCCCAAGAAATCATTGCCAAAACAATATCAAGGAACTTGTTTATTTTTGTATCATAGTCTAAAAATTGTTGCCAAAACCAATGTCAAGTAGCTTTTCTGCTATATTTTTATCCAGGCATTTTACAGTTTCAGGTCTTATATTTAAGTTTTTGATCTATTTCAAATTAATTTTTGTGAATGGGATAAGATAGTCAATTTCAGTCTTTTGCATGTAAATATCTAGTTTTTTTAATCATCATCATTTTTACTGAAGAGACCATCCTTTTCCCTTTGAGTATTCTTGGCTTCCTTGTCAAACATTAGTTGAATTTATTTCTGAGCTCTCAATTCTATTCCATTGATCTATGTGTCTGTTTTTATACCAGTGTCATACTGTTTTGATTACTACACCTTTATAGCAATGGCTCTGATTTTCTTGCTCTACAATATATTTGAAGGATATAAAACATTCCCACAAGTGGCTCTTAATATCTAAGAGAACTATTATTCCATTATACTATTAATAATTATGTCAGGACAACAGGCATAAATCAGTATAGTTCCAGACAAACTGGGACATAATAGGTGCCCAAATTACAGCAGTGATTTTCAACTGGGGAGACAGCTTCATCTCCTAAATGGTATAGGAGTATGTCAGAATAGCTAGGGGTATGAGTATCCATCAGGGCCCAAGTACATAAAAACATAAAACACACCAGCTATTTTAAGAGAGAACTTAACATAAAACATCATTAATCTGTGATTGAGAGGACTGAAAAGACAAAGAGGGAACATAGACTTTTCTGGTAGTAGAACTGCAAGAAGTAACTGCCACTCCTAGTCCTGGGAAAGAAAAGGTTGGGGGATTATTTGAATCTCTGTGCTCCAAAGAGAGACTCTCAAGGAGTTAAAATTCAGATCCTCGAGGATGAGGCACTGGCTGAAATGTGCCAGTGCCCTTGGAGCTTGGAGGAAGTCTCTGCAGAGCTGAGCCTCAGACCTCTGGGGAGGAGGTGTCAGCAGGCTGGTGTTGGTATCTCTGAAGAGGCATAATGATGCCAGTTTGGGGAGTAGAGGAAAGATCTGCAAACTGCAGTCAAGTTGTTGTTGCTGCTCAGTTGCTCAGTCATGTCCAACTTTTTGCGACCCCATGGATTGCTGCATGCCAGGCTTCCCTGTCCTTCACCATCTCCCAGAGCTTGATTAAACTCATGTCCACTGAATTGGTGATGCCATCCAATCATCTCATCCTCTGTTGTCCCCTTCTCCTCCTGCCTTCAATCTTTCCCAGCATCATGGTCTTTTCTAATGAGTTGGCTCTTTGAATCACGTGGCCAAAGTATAGGAGCTTCAGCATCAGTCCTTCCAATGAATATGGACTGCAGTCAAGTATTGCTACTGAAACCAAGTGCTGATATGAGAGTGAGGACCAGTTGCTAGGGGGACAATGATAGGAACAGAAAGCAAACAGGAGCTGTAAATCGCTCACCACCCAGCCTTCTAGGCTCCTTGTAGAACCTCTACTAGAAGATCCTAACAGGGAGAACTTCTGGAGAAGCTTGCAGGGTCCATGGCACAGCAGCATAAAACAGAGCAAAGCAGGGGAGAAGCTTAGAAAAAACAGCTTCATAACCAGCATGTTCCCTCCCTTTGACAACTCAGCATCCACCCAACCCTTCTAATCATATTGAACTTCCATGCAAGAACAAAACAAATTTATGCCTTCAATGGTAAGACATAACTTTCTTTTATATAAATGAACACAGTCTCATTCTTTCCCCATAACACAAAGACACAAAATCCTAACACACTTTGATCCATTCCTAGTAACAATCATAGTATCTTTCTCTGGAAGATAGGTGTGTGTGTGTGTGTGTCAGTGCTAGTTTCTCAGTCGTGTCTGACTCTTTGTGACTCCATGGACTGTAGCCCTTCAGGTTCTTCTGTCGATACGATTTTTCAGGCAAGAATACTGGAGTGGGTTGCCATTCCCTTCTCCAGGGGATCTTCCCCACCCAGGGATTGAACCCAGGTCTTCCACATTGCAGGCAGATTCTTTACCATCTAAGCCACCAGGGAAGACAGACATATAGCTAGTTAAAATAAAACCCACTCTGATACCCTTATCCTATCCTATACTTCATTAAAGTGAGGACTCAACTCATTTTTTGTTTCCCAAGAGAGGAAAAGTTTCTGTTTTGAGAGAGTGTCTCTGAAATATAGTTTCACTGAGCTTCAGGTGTTAGTTTACAGTGATTATTACTCCATTCAGTTCAGTTCAGTTCAGTTCAGTCGCTCAGTCGTGTCCGACTCTTTGCGACCCCATGAATCACAGCACGCCAGGCCTCCCTGTTCATCACCATCTCTCGTAGTTCACTCAGACTCACATCCATCGAGTCAGTGATGCCATCCAGCCATCTCATCCTCTGTCATCCCCTTCTCCTCCTGCCCCCAATCCCTCCCAGCATCAGAGTCTTTTCCAATGAGTCAACTCTTCGCATGAGGTGGCCAAAGTACTGGAGTTTCAGCTTTAGCATCATTCCTTCCAAAGAAATCCCAGGGCTGATCTTTCAGGCACTCTATCTATCAGATCTAGGCCCTTAAATCTATTCCTCACTTCCACTGTATAATCATAAGGGATTTGATTTAGGTCATACCTGAATGGTCTAGCGGTTTTCCCTACTTTCTTCAATTTGAGTCTGAATTTGGTAATAAGGAGTTCATGATCTGAGCCACAGTCAGCTCCTGGTCTTGTTTTTGTTGACTGTATAGAGCTTCTCCATCTTTGGCTGCATAGAATATAATCAATCTGATTTCGGTGTTGACCATCTGGTGATGTCCACGTGTAGAGTCTTCTCTTGTGTTGTTGGAAGAGGGTGTTTGCTCTGACCAGTGCATTTTCTTGGCAAAACTCTATTAGACTACCCTGTTTCATTCCTCATTCCAAGGCCAAATTTGCCTGTTACTCCAGGTGTTTCTTGACTTCCTACTTTTGCATTCCAGTCCCCTATGATGAAAAGGACATCTTTTTTGGGTGTTAGTTCTAAAAGGTCTTGTAGGTCTTCATAAAACCGTTCAACTTCAGCTTCTTCAGCATTACAGGTTGGGGCATAGACTTGGATAACTGTCATATTGAATGGTTTGCCTTGGAGATGAACAGAGATCATTCTGTCATTTTTGAGATTGCATCCAAGTACTGCATTTCGGACTCTTTTGTTGACCATGATGGCTACTCCATTTCTTCTGAGGGATTCCTGTCTGCAGTAGTAGATATAATGGTCATCTGAGTTAAATTCACCCATTCTAGTCCATTTTAGCTCGCTGATTCCTAGAATGTCAACGTTCACCTTGTCATCTCTTGTTTGACCGCTTCCAATTTGCCTTGATTCAGATAACACAATGTTTACCAAACTTCTGTTTATCCAAATTAGAGATCCTATCTAAAAGAACATTCTCTCCTACATCAGAAGTTGTCCAGTTGGAATCTTCAGAGATAACATCTGACCCATGGAAGTCTTTGCAGTAGCTATGGCAGGAAATGCAGGAGTCAAAGGAACTCATTCCTGGTCTTGTTCTGTACCATTCTTTAATCTGCTCCTCCATCCTTGAAAACTGTCTTGTGCTCACTTTCACCTCATTTATTCAGCTGCACTTCTGAATCATTTTTTTGACTTAACGCTTGGCACCAACACCAGCCTGAGCATGCTTTTACGAATGACATGGTTCTTTTTCTGTCTATGTAACCTCTCAAGTAAAAGTTTCTCTTGCTGAGCTCAGCCCAGGATACATCCAGCTGACTCAGCAGGACCAGGCACTGACAAGGTCCCTGTAATTGTACGATTACACTTCTGCTCACTCACTTTCCTTATTTGTATTTCCAAGGCAGATTCTACACAAATGCTTATTTCTACTCTCCGCTGCAGCTATGGTTTGCAATAATTCACCTGAGTCAGTTGACTCTCCTATGAACTCTGCTCTCACGGCATTAACTGATTCTGCAAACCTGACCAGTTTCCTTATCTCAGACAATTGGCTAATCTTATTAGCCTTTGGCCTGCTGGTGTTAGGCTTGTGCGTTTAAGGTCAGTGCACTCAATCTATAGCTATAATTTGATAATCCCAAGTGACATAAAGCTAATAGCTACATTGTTTCAGTCCTAATGAGATTTCATAGAACATACTCCTTCTCACACCTTGAGCCAAGTGACCAAATTTCAGTCTGTGAGCTTTTCTTCTGGAGGTTTAAAATCTTGGATCTGTAAAGGACCTGGATTGGAGAGAACAGATGGCCTTATTTTCAAGGCAGTAGGTGTTTCTTTTTAGTTCTTCAAAGTCAAAATTTGGCAAAGGGTTGGCAAAAGGTTAAGTGACTGTTGTAATCTTTGTCAATATCATGTATTTATCAGGCATTTATAATAAGAGTAAATTCTTTCCTTTGAAAATCTGGTTCCTAATTAGATGCATAAGAAATACATCACTTTATACGTTTTTCCAGTAAAGTTAACTGTGTCTGTATTTGGCATTCTTTTGAGTCTTTACCCTGAAAAATGCCATAACTACTTTCAGAACTTGAAGTCCCAGGATCTGTTCTGGATCGCCACTTAATTTGTATTATTAACCACTGTTTTTTCTTGTAGGATAGTTGTGTGAATTGATTTGAAAGATCCTGATCTCCAAACCTAATTTAATACTGCTGAATGGAATATTAAGGGCTATTGCTATGGATTAGTGCTTCTTGATTTTTCATTTGGCCATGAATTATCTGGAGATCTTCTTAAAATGTGGATTCTGATTCAGTAAATTTGGCAGGGGTGGAGGCTGAGTTTTTGCATTTTAAAATAAATTCCCAGGTGATACTGGGCTACCGGAACTATTTTAAATAGCATGGTTCTAGATTGTGTGATAAGTGGCTTCTCTTGACTTTTCAGCATGCTCAGGGTAGGTGTTGTGACACTTTCAAAAGCAGGTTTCCAGAAAAACTGGACAGCTACATGTAAAAGAATGAAATTAGAACATTCTCTAACACCACACACACAAAAACCCCTCAAAATACATTAAAGATTTAAAATGTAAAAATGGATACTATAAAACTCCTAGAGGAAAACATAGACAAAACACTCTTTGACACAAAACACATAAAAAGTATGTTTTTGGATCCATATTCTAGAGAAATGGAAATAAAAACAAAAGTAAAGAAATGAGATCTAATTAAACTTAAAATCTTTTACACAGCAAAGGAAACCATAAACAAAACAAAAAGACAACTTACAGAAATGGAAGAAAATATTTGCAAACAACTGGCAAGAGATTAACTCCAAAACAGACCAACAGCTCATATAGCTCAATATTTAAAAAGCAGACAACCCAATCAAAAAATAGGCAGAAGATCTAAATAGACATTTCTCCAAAGAAAACATATAGATGGGAACTCCTTGTTTGTTCCAGGGTTTAGGACTCCACGTTTCAACTACAGGGGTCACAGGTTCAATCCCTTTTTAGGGAGCTAAGATCCCTCATGCCACATGGCATGTCCCCCACAAAAAGAAAAAGGAAACATACAGATGGCTCAAAGACACATGAAATATTGTTGTTGTTCAGTTGTTAAGTCATGTCCAACTCTTTGCAACCCCATGGACTGCAGCACGCCAGTCACTGTCTCCTGGAGTTTGCTCAAACTCAGGTACACTGAGTCAGTGATGCCATCCAACCATCTCATCCTCTGTTGCCCCCTTCTTCTCCTGCTCTCAATCTTTCCGAGCATCAAGGTCTTTTCCAATAAGTTGGTTCTTTGCATCAGATGATCAAAGTATTGGAGCTTCAGCTTCAGCATCAGTCCTTCCAATGAGTATTCAGGGTTGATCTCCTTTAGGATGGACTGGTTGGATCTCCTTGCTGTCAAGTGACTCTCAAGAGTCTTCTCCAGCACCATAGTTTAAAAGCATCAGTTTTTTTAGCACTCAGTCTTCTTTATGATCCAACTCTCAAATCTCTACATGATTACTGGAAAAACACTTCCTGGTAGCGCAAATGGTAAAGAATTTGCCTGCAATGTGGGAGACCCAGGTTTGATCCCTGGATTGGGAAGATCTCTTGGAGAAGAGAATGACTATCCACTTCAATATCCTTGCCTGGAGAATTCCATGGACAGAGGCCATACAGTCTATGAGGTTGCAAATAATCAGACATGACTGAGTGACTAACACTTTCACACTTTTGCTAATTATTAGAGAAATACAACTCAAAACTGCAAACTAGAATGAAGTATCACCTTACACCAGTCAGAATGGCCATCTACAAATAAATGCTAGAGAGCGTGTGGAGAATAAGGAACCCTCCTATACTGTTGGTGAGATATAAATTGCTATAGCCACTGTGGAGAACAGTATGCTCAGTTATGTCCAACTCTTTGTGATCTCATGGACTATAGTCTGCCAGGCTCCTGGGTCTATAGGATTTTCCTAGCAAGAGTACTGGAGTGGGTTGCCATTCCCTTTTCCAGGGGATCTTCCTGGCCCAGGGATGAAACTTACATCTCCTGTGTCTCCTGCATTGGCAAGTGAATTCTTTACCACTGAGCCACCTGGGAAGCCCATGGAGAACAGTATGGTTCAGTTCAGTTCAGTTCAGTTGCTCAGTCGTGTCCGACTCTTTGCGACCCCATGAATCACAGCACGCCAGGCCTCCCTGTTCATTACCATCTCCCGGAGTTCACTTAGACTCACATCCATCAAGTCAGTGATGCCATCCAGCCATCTCATCCTCGGTCGTCCCCTTTTCCTCCTGCCCCCAGTCCCTCTCAGCATCAGAGTCTTTTCCAATGAGTCAACTCTTCGCATGAGGTGGCCAAAGTACTGGAGTTTCAGCTTTAGCATCATTCCTTCCAAAGAAATCCCAGGGTTGATCTCCTTCAGAATGGACTGGTTGGATCTCCTTGCAGTCCAAGGGACTCTCAAGAGTCTTCTCCTACACCACAGTTCAAAAGCATCAATTCTTCGGCGATCAGCCTTCTTCACAGTCCAACTCTCACATCCATACATGACCACAGGAAAAACCATAGCCTTGACTAAACGGACCTTAGTCAGCAAAGTAATGTCTCTGCTTTTGAAAATGCTATCTAGTTCCTTAAAAAACTAAAAATATAGCTACGGTATGATCCTGCAATCCTACTTTTGGGCATATATCCAGAGAAAACTATAATTTGGAAAGATACATGCACCCCAATGTTCATTGCAGCACTATTTTCAATGGCCAAGACATGGAAGAAACCTAAATGTCCAATTACTGATGAATGGATAAAGAAGATGTGCTTTATACATATATGATAGAATATTACTCAGTCATAAAAAGAATAAAATAATGCCATTTGCAGCAACATGAATAGATCTAGGGGTAGAGAAGGAACAGAGAAAAGAATTGTTTGGAAGCCTGTTTAAGAAACAGACCACTGGATGCCCTCCCAAATGGGTTGTATAGCAACTGTCCCTCTCACACCTGGGAGGAAGTGGTGTAGTTAATATAAAGATACAACAAAGATTATCTAGATGAGAATGGGGTTGGGCATTTGGCAGAATTGAGGGCATGGATATTGTCCTGAAAAATGGGATGGAATGAAATGTCCAAAATGAGCACTGAAACCATGGGCCCAGCTTCCTTCCTGCATTTGGCAACCAAAATGGTGGCAGCCAGAGATACTCTCCAGGTGAGAGACTGGGGAAGCTTCTCTAGGGAATATGAGAAATCCAAGAGAGAAGGGAAGAAAACCAGCCTAGGACACTGATATCAGGTATTCACTGAAACAATCCAGTCAGAGCAAAATAGCGACAAGCCCCACCAATTTGCATTTCTTTAGTTCCCCATTCAAATGTGAGCAAATAGCTAAGGATCAACAGACTTTAGAAGAAAACATTAAGTATGAAAGGTAAAGACCAAAATGAGCTGAGAGAATAAAGCCACCTGAAGGAAGCACGAAAGGCAAATGGGAAAACATACACAAAACATTCTCAATATCTTCACAGAGATAAGAGAAACACTACATGTGTGAAACAAGAAGAGGATATTTAAAAAGGGACAATCAGAGAACAAAAAAGAGCTCTTGGAAATTATAATAGCAAAAATGAAAACTCAGTGGATGGGCTAAGGCAAAGAAATGGAGTGCAGAAAAGAAAACCATAGAAATGTAACTTCCAAATACTTGAAATTCTAGAAAGAGGGCACACAAATAGTGATGTATACAATTTTCAAGGAAAAATTTAGTAAGATTTCTAGAAATAAAGGACATGAATTTCCATATTGATGGGGAGCACCAAGCACAATTGGTGAAAGCAAACCCTGGCTCTGGCACTGGGGGATATTAGAGTGAAAGTCAGGAGCAATGAAGATAGGAGAAGATCCTACAGACTTCCAGAGAGGGGAACATGATTGTTGTAAAGGGTCAGGAGTCAGAGTGGCATCAGGTTCCTTATAGTAATGATAGAAGCTATAAGAGAAGGGAGTTATGTCTTAAAATTTCAGAAAGAAAGGAATTTCCATTCTGGGGTTCTATATCTGGCCAGTATTACTTAAAGATGAACATGAAGTAAATGTATTTTCAGATATGAAAATTCTCAGAAGTGTTATCTCCCATAGATCCTTTGTTAGAAAGATACTCTAAAATGAGAGAATTAATCAAAAAAGAGGAAGGCATAAAGATCCAGGCAATAGTGGGCCCAACACTGAAAAAAGGCAAAGCAAGTCCTAGGATGTCAGTGAAGAGGAATCCCAAGCTGTGCAGCAGGCCTCAAGAAGTCAGCCCAGATTGGAGCAAGCCCAGAGCTCTAGAAGATGAATTAGAGAATATCTAAGATATTTGAATGTACTGAGAAGTGGTTTATAAAATGATGGGGTAGGAAGGATGAAGGGAAGAAGGTCAATTTAGTGGTAAAACATCAAAAATTAAGCCAATAAAGATAATTATTAACTCTAGAGAAAATAAAATGTTCACAGAATCAAAAATATTTGCCACGTTAGCATAATGCCAACACTGAACATCAAACTAGCCAAATTTCTGCAAGGATGGGGGTGGTTGGAATGTACCTGGCAATGGGGTAAGAGTGATGAAACAGGTTAGTCTCACCACCCCACAGAGAAACCAATGGGAGATTCAAAAATAAAAAACAACATAAGCATAAGTTGTTTAGACATGTAGAAGTAAATACCACAATAATTGACTAAAAGAATCTAAAGAGTGTCTTCGTTTGCTTTTCGTAGAACTATTTGACTATCTGTGCCCATAAAATTTTTGTGAAATTACCAATTTTGTAAAAATAAACCCCACATATTAGAAACGAATGAGATAAGAAGAAGGGAACTCTTTCCTATAAGCAGTCATCTGTTGTAGTTTACAGCAGTGGTTTTGGAAAATAGCAAAAGGATAAGGAAGGAAATAAAAAAGCACAAGAATCTCACTACCCAGAGATAATTGCTGTCAGAATTTCAGCTAAGATTCAGTGTATTTTCTATGAGCAGAGCATTTAACCTAGCACGTTTCTGTTTCACTCCAAGATTCAACTGAATGGAACAAGCAGGTGCATGCCAGGTATCGTGTTAGGTGCTAAGAAGATTGAGACAAAGATACGTAGTCCCTGTCCTTTAATTCTGTTACAGGTTGTGAGTGAGTTCTCTCAGTTGTGTCCGACTCTTTGTGACCTCATGGACTGTAGCCTACCAGGCTCCTCCATCCATGGGATTTTCCAGGCAAGAATACTGGAGTACTTACTCTAACAGAGGTAAAAGGAGTATGGAGTTTTCATTACCTGGAGAAGTCCTCTGCTTCCATTTCTTATTAATAAACCAACACTGAACTTACTAAACTTAATCTCTGTAGCTGCAAAAGTTATAAAAGGAGAAGAAACTCTGCCAAGGCCAGTAATAAAATGAAGCACACTACAGGCTAATCAGGAATTAACCAAATTTAATTCCTATATACTCACTGCATGCTCAGTTGCATCTGACTCTTTGTGACCCCCTATACTGTAGCGCATCAGGCTTTTCTGTTTATGGGATTTTACAGGCAAGGATACTGGAGTGGGTTGCCATTTCCTCCTCCAAGGGATCCTTCCAACCCAGGAATCGAACCTGCATCTCCTGCATTGGTAGGGGGATTTTTACCACTGAGTTACCATGGAAACCCTATATACTCACTACCAGCACAAAATGTCAAGTATAGTAAGTGCTTGCAGCCCTTACTTTGGCTGATGTAACTGAGAGTAAACACTTAATCTTCACTGTTTTGTCACTGCCGCTGCTAAGTCGCTTCAGTCGTGTCCGACTCTGTGCGACCCCATAGACGGCAGCCCACCAGGCTCCCCCGTCCCTGGGATTCTCCAGGCAAGAACACTGGAGTGGGTTGCCATTTCCTTCTCCAATGCATGAAAGTGAAAAGGGAAAGTGAAGTCACTCAGTCGTGTCCGACTCTTAGCGATCCCATGGACTGCAGCCTACCAGGGTCCTCCGTCCATGGGATTTTCCGGGCAAGAATACTGGAGTGGGGTGCCATTGCCTTCTCCGGTTTTGTCACTGGTAAAGCCTATTAACAATTCCTGTGAAAGTAAAAAAGAATCTGGGTAATAAAGTCTAACCTTTTCTTTTTTCTTTTCCTTTGAGTCTGTCTTGTTTCACCTGCTCATATGGTGCCAATTGCAGAGGCCTTGCAGCAGGCACTTCGGACCCAAGTTATTCGTGTGGAACGGCTGTGACTGACACCTCAGCCCTGTGGACCAGGTGGAGAAGAGCTGCACATGGCCCTGCAAATCAAGATGGCAGCAGTGGGCTGTGTGCAGAGATGCTGCCCCAGCACTGTGATCTAGAGCCTCAGCACAGCTGCACTGCCCTAGGGAAACTCCGCCCACTCCCTGCTGCTGCTGTTCTTGTTCAGTTGCTAAATCATGTCTGACTCTTTGCGACCCCATGGACTGCAATGCGCCGGGCTTCCCTGTCCTTCACTATCTTCTGGAGTTTGCTCAAACTTATGTCCATGGATTCAGTGATGCCATCCAACCATCACATCCTCTGTCGCTCCCTTCTCCTGCCCTCAATCTTTCCCAGCATCAGGGTCTTTTCCAGTGAGTTGGCTCTTCACTTCAGGTGGCCATATTATTGGAGCTTCAGTTTAAGCATCAGTCCTTCCAATGAATATTTAGGGTTGATTTCCTTTAGCATTGATTGGTTTGATCTCCTTGCTGTCCAAGGGACTCTCAAGCATCTTCTCCAGCACCACAGTTTGAAGTGCTCAGCCTTCTTTATGGTCCAACTCTCACATCCGTACATGACTACTGACTGCTGAGAACCCTATAAAGCAGTTTTGCTCATGGTCTATAGAGGAGAATTCACTCTACAGTAAGGGTCTATACCTCTCTGTTCTTGATCAAAGAATTAAACTTTTCTTTGTTTCTGAACTGCAAATCTAGAGCCAGACATCTTGGAATGTGAAGTCAAGTGGGCCTTAGAAAGCATCACTACGAACAAAGCTAGTGGAGGTGACGGAATTCCAGTTGAGCTGTTTCAAATCCTGAAAGATGATGCTGTGAAAGTGCTGCACTCAATCTGCCAGCAAATTTGGAAAACTCAGCAGTGGCCACAGGACTGGAAAAGGTCAGTTTTCATTCCAATTCCAAAGAAAGGCAATGCAAAAGAATGCTCCAATTACCGCACAATTGCACTCATCTCACATGCTAGTAAAGTAATGCTCAAAATCCTCCAAGCCAGGCTTCAGCAATACGTGAACCGTGAACTCCCTGATGTTCAAGCTGGCTTTAGAAAAGGCAGAGGAACCAGAGATCAAATTGCCAACATCCGCTGGATCATGGAAAAAGCAAGAGAGTTCCAGAAAAACATCTACTTCTGCTTTATCGACTATGCCAAAGCCTTTGACTGTGTGGATCACAATAAACTGTGGAAAATTCTGAAAGAGATGGGAATACCAGACCACCTAACCTGCCTCTTGAGAAATCTGTATGCAGGTCAGGAAGCAACAGTTAGGACTGGACATGGAACAACAGACTGGTTCCAAATAGGAAAAGGAGTGCGTCAAGGCTGTATATTGTCACC
>SJYT01069118.1:698271-713849 GCA_006410635.1 Cephalophus harveyi | reverse complement strand
AAACTCCAGTACTTTGGCCACCTCATGCGAAGAGTTGACTCATTGGAAAAGACTCTGATGCTGGGAGGGATTGGGGGCAGGAGGAGAAGGGGACGACCGAGGATGAGATGGCTGGATGGCATCACTGACTCGATGGATGTGAGTCTGAGTGAACTCCGAGAGATGGTGATGAACAGGGAGGCCTGGCGTGCTGTGATTCATGGGGTCGCAAAGAGTCGGACACGACTGAGCGACTGAACTGAACTGAACTGAACTGAAAGACACTGACCAGAAGGACCTTTGTTGTGCCAACTGGGGGTCACTTAACAGCTTTGCTATGAAGCTGGGCAGGGCAGTGGCCTGGTGACCAGGCCTGGTGTTTATTTCTCCCAGCTTTATACTTTTAATAAGAAAATTAAATTCTGCACCGTTTAAGCCCAATTCATGTCAAAGTCATAACTTCTCTTATCCCAACTTGATGAAGGAAAAAAAAAAAAAACAAGGCAAACAGGTAAGAGAATGTTTTGCACCAGAACTATTTGTTGGTGTTGGGCTCCAGCCTCTTTAGTCTACTTTCTCTGCAGTTGCAATACTGTCTGAAGACAGGGATGGGCAGCAGCCCACATGTCTCTGCAGTCTGATTGAAACCCTGTTCTCCTCCCACTTGGCTCCTCATCTATAGAATGGGCCTGTTCATAACATCAACTTTTGTTGTTGTTCAGTCCCTAAGTCATGTTCAACTCTTTGTGACCCCACGGACTGCAGCATGCCAGGCTCCTCTGTCCTCCTCTGTCTCCCAGAGTTGCTCAAATTCATGTTCACTGAGTTGGTGTTGCTATTTAACCATCTCATCCTCTAACACCCTCTTCCCTGATCTTTCTCAGCATCAGGTTTTTTTTTTTCTTTTTTTCCCAGTGAGTCAACTGTTTGCATCAGGTGGCCAAAATATTGGAGCTTCAACTTTAGCATCAGTCCTTCCAATGAATACTCAGGGTTAATTTCCTTTAGTACTGACTGGTTTGATCTTCTTGTAGTCCAAGGGACTCTCAAGAGTCTTTTTCAGCACCACAATTTAAAAGCATCAATTCTTTGTATTTGTAAGGCACATAGAGCAGTGTCTGGCACCTAACAGGTACCATGTAAGCATTTCCTGTTTAATGGAAATAAATCCTGTGTGATTGGGGTCAAAAGTCTGTGCCCCAGTGAGGGAAGAAGAGGGTGTGATGAGTTGAGAGAGTAGCATTGAAACATACACTTTACCATATGTAAAATAGGTGGTGGGAAGTTGCTGTATAACATAGAGAGCTCTACCAGTCCTCTGTGACAACCTAGAAGGGTGGCTGGGAGGGAGGTTCAACAGGGTATTCATGAGAAATAAGCTACTCCACAATTATTAGATTATAAAAATATCTTACTATATGTCAGATGTAATTTTAATCATTTTGTGTACACCATCTCATTTAATCTTTACAACAATTCATTTTAGAGATAAAGAAACCAAGGCACGGAGAAATGAAGTTGCTTGCCCAAGGTTACACAGTTGGTAAGTGTTGGAGCCAAGATTCAGTCCTAAACAAGCTGGCTGCAGGGAGCACGTGTTTCACATGACAACAAGCTACACCTCAAAGAGCATGCTCTGTTAGGAATAACATACAACTTTAAATGCTACTGATCTTTGTTTTGTCTCTGCTGTGAATAGAAGCCAGTTATTCCCAAAGCCTCAACAAAACTCATCAGTTCCCTGTTTTCATTTGCCACAAAGCACCAACTTCTTCCCTGTCTGAACTTTTCTTTCCACTTTCATAAAAATTAGTCTTATTCCACTGAAAGATAAGAACATACTGATTTTGAGTTCTACATTCACCAGATTCACAGCCAAAGTAAAGCTAAAGAAAAGTCAGCAGGAGGTTACTTGGCCATTTGCCTCAGGCTGAACTCTACTAGTGGGCTCTGATGGTAAACGGTCCTTCAGCTAATTCTGTATTTTAGCTTTGCTGGTCTTTACATCTAATTCCAACCATTATGCAAGAAGATCAAACTCTGGTGGGAAAATGATCTACAAACCAAGAACCCCAATTACAGCAGAGACTGCTTCTGGGTATAAAAGCTATCTAGGGTATTTTCATAGGACTTAATTATTCTGGGTGAGACCAAGAACACCTGGAGTCCCTACTATTGATCAGAGAGTTGTTTATAAAGAGGACAGGCTTAGCACCAAACCAACAAATTAGTGAACTTCTCTCTCCGCACTAGGATATGGGGTCCTGAGGATCAGCAGTAGCCCTTAGGGCCAGAACAGCCTCTCTCTTGGGTTAGGGCAGCAGACCATCTGGCATGGCTCTCCTCTTTGGCTACCTTCTCCTAGGCTCCGTGTTACCTATCACCCTCCGTCATAATTCTTCCATACCACACTTGTTGCAGTGAGCGCATGCATGTAATGTACACACATCACAGGTCCGTCTTGCCTTCTTGGGGAATGGTCTTGCCCAAATAACACTGAGGAGTTTCTCATGACACTTCAGCGTGACACTAGCAAACCATTTCTTGGGTAGGGTTACTTCTAAAATGACTCACCCCGCATTTAGAGAGAGACATTATTTCTAAATTTCATTCCAAGTTCTGAGATCAGCTCCCTACACAGAGCCGACCTCTAGCCAATTAAACATTTAGGGATTCAACATTTATAAGTGTTTATATGGATGAGTGCATGTACATATATATCTGTGTGTATATGTATATGATCATGTATTAAAGAGACAAGGAAAACTTCTGGGAAATTACCCAAAGTTCTATATTTAAGATGAAAAGTTGCCAGAAAACTGAAATAACAAGAAGTTCCCATGCAACTAATTTTAGGCCAGTAGTTCTTATTTCTTACTCACAATGCACTTTGCTTCAAACCCAGAAAAAATTAATTTCATCATAAGGACTAGAAATAGTTTTAGCAGAGAATATCACTGTATTATAGGTATGCATATTAAACTCACAGATATCTTTGTACTAGTCCAAGAATTTAATTTAAAAACTGTCAAAGTAAGCATGATTGCTTATTTTTGAATTTATGTACTAATATTTACTAAAATTCACTTGCTACTTGTTCATTTGTTTTTGTCTTGAATGTAGACACACACTAAGTAGCAAATATCAAAAGTTTTAGAAGGTTCCAAGTTAGACCATTCAGCAGAAGTAGAGTGATTTTGTGGGATTCAGATAATTTTATAGCAAGTGTTATCCCTCCTTTCTGCAATGATTGCTCTTCAACTTGTTCTAGTGGCTATAGTGTGATGAGAGGGAAAAAAATCAGCATTTTCAAAATAGCACTTGTTAAGGCCTCTGTGAAGTGATTGTATTGTTAAATGACAATTTATGAAAATTGTGATTTTATATTTGGGGCACATAAGTTAAACATTAGCTCACTATGGAAAAGTTTTAGTATAAAACTGTCTTATGCTGGAAGTAATAAAGCCACACATTGGTCTTTCAAAAATTTATAAGTGAAGTGATAATATATGATTGTGGTGATTTGCAGAAGATGGGAGGAAGGAAGAAGGAAAGGAGGACTCTGTGGTTGAACTTGTCGTTCAGTTGCTCAGCTGTGTCTGACTCTCTGTGACCCTACGTACTGTAGCTTTCCAGGGCCCTCGGTCCATGACATTTCCCAGGCAAGAATACTGGAGTGGGTTGCCATTTCCTTCTCCAGGTGATCTTCCTGACCCAGGGATCGAACTCACGTCTTCTGCATTGGCAGGCAGATTCTTTACCTGAGCCATCAGGGCAGCTCATACGGTTGAACTAAACCTGGTTAATTGCCAGTGATTATTTATTGCAGTAACTTTTAAACTTTGTACTTATCCTGTTTTATTTGCCTTTAAAAAAAAGTGTTATCTATTATCACAAGAATGATGTTAGAATTCTGACCTTTGAATCAGACAGATATAGATTTTGCAGAATCCAAACAGATGTCATTTAAATACTGTAAGACTTGTAGCATGACAGATAGGAAGAATATAAAAATTGTTCAGCCTAGAATATAACTAGATATGACTCATTGGATCCAAACAATTAGTGAAGCAATGTGGATGAGGATTGTGGGGTTAAATCATATGTGAAAATTAGGGCTCATACACTCTAATGCAAGGTCAGTGGTTTGTGTGAGATCCCCTTATCTGGCATAGGAACATTAAAGAGACTTCTAGTAAGACTAGTGCCCCACCATCGTGAGAAAACTCATCCTAGACGTTGTTGAAATAAACTTCCAGACTCAAGATGGAGCCACTCCTGTCCGGAGCGTTACGTCAGCAAACTTTCGTGTTTCTGTAAATGTTTCATGTGACCAGAAACATGGTGTATCCAATCAGACTATTCCATATATTGGGCCAGCTGTGGACTCTGGACTCATTTCCTTGTTCCTTGATCTTTCTAAATAAGGTCAGATATACGATCCTAATCAACCATGCCTTCTTTCCATGTTGGAACTTATAAAGCTTTGCAAAACTCACTGTTACCCAAAATACCTCAGGAAAGGTGTTCTGCTGCTTGTGAGGCACTGTATGCCCCCAATCCATGGATTGCTTTTCCCTGAATAAAGGGAATTAAACTCATCACTAAATTGTTTAATTTGTCATTTGACAATGTCTACCGTGATAAATATTCTTATCCCACCCAAAGTGTCAAGTCTACATACAACCTCAGCTATCAAACAGGGCAATGGAAAATTACTTGGGAGGAAATAATTTCCTCCTTCACGGGTAAATGTTTGAGGGGATTGAGAGTTAAGTATAGAGGTGGTAAAATTAACCAAACTCTGAGTTATTACTATTTTGAGTTAAATTTGGGAATAGTCTATAGCTATCTAGTATTTTAAGTGCAGGCACAGCTCAGAGATGCTTCAGCTTTGGTTCCAGACCACCACAACAAAGTGGGTGGTCTTTACTTGCTTTCAGTAAAGCAAACATATGAATTTTTGGGTTTCCTAGTGCATAATGGCACCCCACTCCAGTACTCTTTCCTGGAAAATTCATGGATAGAGGAGACTGGTAGGCTGCAGTCCATGGGGTTGCTAAGAGTCGGACAAGACTGAGTGACTTCACTTTCACTTTTTACTTTCATGCATTGGAGAAGGAAATGGCAACCCACTCCAGTGTTCTTGCCTGGAGAATCCCAGGGACAGGGAAGCCTGGTGGGCTGCCATCTATGGGGTCGCACAGAGTCAGACATGACTGAAGCGCCTTAGCAGCGGCAGCAGCAGCAGCAGCAGTGCATATAAAAGTTACGTTTACACTTTGCTGTAGTCTGTTAACTGTGCAATAGCATGAAGTCTAAAAAACAATGTACATACCTTAATTTTAAAATAATTTATTGCTGAAAATTTATTGCTAACGATCATGTGAACCTTCAATAAGTGGTAGTAGTAACATCAAAGATCACTGGTCACAGATCACCATAACAAATACAATAGTAATAAAAATAAATAAATAATGTGACACATTATTTATGTGTCACATTAAGTGAGCAAATGCTGTTGGAAAATGGCGTTGATAGACTTGCTTGACACATGATGCCACAATCTTTTTTTTCCCCCCCAGCAAAGAGCTCAGCTTTTTATTAAACATGTTACTAGAAAGGTTTAATCAAACAGACCAAAGTCCTAGTGGGAAGCTGTTGTATACCACAGGGAGCTCAGCTCAGTGCTCTGTGATGACCTAGAGGGCTTGGAGGGAGGCATGGGGGGTGGAAAGGAGGCTCAAGAGGAAGGCAATGTATATATACATATAGCTGGTTCACGTTGTCGTACAGCAGAAAGCAACAACATCATAAAGCAATTATATTCCAATTAAAAATAAAAGATCAAGGCCTATGTCATCATCAGACTCTTCAGATTCTTCTCTCTTGGCTTCTACTTTTTTTTTAATTTTTCAAATTTAATTTTTAATTTTCTTAGTTATCAAATAGAGCACACTTACTAGAGCATGCACATAGCATGAATGTGCTGCTAAACAGTTTATCATCAAACATCCATGTAACCACCAGCCAGTCTGAGAAGTGGAATATTGCTTGGACCCTAGAAGTCACCCTCATTTTTCCTATGACTATCTTTCCCCCGAAGAATAGCCATTACCCTGACTCCTATGATAATTATTCTTTGTATTTTATTATAGCTTTTCAGCTTATTCATGAATCCTTAAATACCGTAGATAGTTATAGTTATGAAGACTCTTTTCAGTTATATTTAAGTGGAATTATACAGCATAGATTGTTTCATGCTCTGTATTCTGTCTGCGAGAGTCATCCATGTTGCAGAGTATAGCTGTGCTTATTTATTTATTTTCAAGGAGTTGAATTGCCAGCTTATAGGGAAGGCCAGGCTGTTTCCCACAGTGCTTGTGGTCTATCTGTCCCCAGCAGAATATAAGAATTCCAGCTTTTGCACATCCTCATCTTCTCTGTGGAGAAGGCAATGGCATCCCACTCCCGTATTCTTGCCTGGAGAATCCCACGGACGGAGGAGCCTGGTGGGCTGCAGTCCATGGGGTCGTGAAGAGTCGGACACGACTGAGCAACTTCCCTTTCACTTTTCATTTTCATGCATTGGAGAAGGAAATAGCAACCCACTCCAGTGTTCTTGCCTGGAGAATCCCAGGGACGGCGGAGCCTGGTGGGCTGCCATCTATGGGGTCGCACAGAATCGGACACAACTGAAGCGACTTAGCAGCAGCAGTAGCAGCATCTTCTCTGAGTGTTTTCCATCTTTTTCACTTTATCTTTTCTGATGGGTGACTAGGATATCATATTGTGTCCACGTTGTATTCCCCTGATTAATGAGGCTTAAATTCTCTTATATGTTTATAAAAAACTGGGGCAACAGTGGTGGAGGGGGCAGGATCTCTGCTGGCATAGCATCAGCTGCTGGGGCAGGTCCACCAACACTACATTGCAGGTGAGGCTCCCAACGCTGACATTAGCCAAGCGCTTAATGAGGACAGTGATCTTATCATCATGGAGAGACAGATACCAAAGTGCAGGCGAGTGCTAAGTGGGGGGTGCCAGGTTTGGGGCTAGTTTGCTGGAGAGAGAGTGAGGGCCAATCTCAACATGTCCTTGGCTTCCTAGGAAGAAAGAATGGAGCACCTTAGCAGTATCTGAGGAAAACACCACAGATCTTCAATTTGTAAAAAAACTTAGTGTCTGCAAGCTTCACTTTAAAGTGAAACACAATAAAACAAGGTTTTCCTGTACATAAAACAAGGAAGAGAATTTGGTATATTAAAGGACAAACGACTAACAGATTTGCCTTATAATTACATTTTTTTCAGTATTTATATATATTTTTTGATGTGGGCCATTTTTAAAGTCTTTGTTGAATTTGTTACAATATTGTTTCTGTTGTTTATGTCCTGGTCTTTTGGCTGAGAGGCATGGGGATCTTAGGTCCCCAACAAAGGTTTGAAACCACACCCCCTGCATTGGAAGGTGAAGTCTTAACAACTGGACCATCAGGAAGGTACCTCGATTTTAAAATGCATAACGAGGCCGCGGCTGCCTCGTGACGTGGCACAGCCGAAGATTTAACGTCGGAGCCGGAGCTGCCCTGCCAGTCGTGGAGCAGGTCCTCATCCCGCTGTCCGGGAGCTTTTTTGGACACACTGGCTAGTGAACCGTCCCCGCAGCAGTCTTTCATCCTCAGCAGTTCTTTCCTAGCTGAGTTTTCTGGGAGCGTAAAAGGAGAAGGCCCGGGGACGCCCCAAACCCCTTTTGCTCCTGCCCATTGCAAGTGCCACTACCGCCGTGGGCCTCGCCGTCTCCTCTCTCTTCTCCCGCCTCTTCGGCAAGAAGCAGATGCACATCTTGATGGTTGGATTGGATGCTGCTGGCAAGACGACTATTCTGTATAAACTGAAGTTAGGGGAGATAGTCACCACCATTCCTACCATTGGTTTTAATGTGGAAACAGTAGAATATAAGAACATTTGTTTCACAGTATGGGATGTTGGTGGTCAAGATAAAATTAGGCCTCTCTGGAGGCATTACTTTCAAAATACCCAGGGTCTTATTTTTGTGGTAGATAGCAATGATCATGAAAGAATTCAGGAAGGAGCAGAAGAGCTGCAGAAAATGCTTCAGGAAGATGAGTTGCAAGATGCAGTGTTGCTGCTTTTTGCAAACAAACAGGACTTGCCGAATGCTATGGCCATTAGTGAAATGACAGATAAGTTAGGTCTTCAGTTCCTTCGTAACAGAACATGGTATGTTCAAGCCACTTGTGCTACACAAGGAACCGGTCTGTATGAGGGACTTGACTGGCTGTCAAAAGAGCTTTCAAAACGTTAAATGAAGCTGGATATCTAACCAAGGACATGTTTGATAGAATTGGTCTAGGCTTGTTACAACAAAATTAGTTTGCATTTTTGTTATTAAACAGTATCTGGGACTGGTTTGGGCAGAATATTACTGCGTTTAAACTTATTTTGTTGACAATACCAAGTATAATGTTGCCATTTAGCAATATGCTTGGTTTTAAAGAGATTCTCCTTAACTTGGGGGAAAAAAAAAGTGTCCTCTTTTAATTTTACTTCTCTTAAGCCTAAATGCCTGGACTTAGCTAATGTGACACCTTTTAAATAAATCCATTTTGAATTTTTTTTTTTTTTGAGCCCACAAGGAATAATGTTTTAAAGTTACCCCTTGCTACTTTAATGATACCTTTATCATTCCTGGGACAGTCTGCTGATTTAAAAAAATGTAGCATTCCATTTGTATTTATTTTCCCCCCTTGCCAAAAAGATTTTTTAATCCTGCTTGTACCAGCCAGGGAAATGCTCCAAAACACTATTCAAATCTTGCACTGAGGAACTTCTATTTCTCCCCCCATTGTTATTGACTCCTGGCTTCCATCAGCCAAGCTTACCTTGGTGTGGTTTGGATTTGATAATTAGTTCTGTGCTAGATGCAAAGAGTGCATATGGAGATGATTTTTAATCTTCAGCAGATTGTCTTCCTTTATATCTTTTTTATGTTGCATGTTGCTTTTGGTATCAGCCTGACTCTTTGCCCAGTATATGATAGTTCTGCTGATGTTTTATTGTTTATTGGTGAACATATCTTCATTAAGAGTTTTTGGAAAACTCATCAAACTCAATAAGTTTTCTTCATAACCCATTTGGAATTATTCCTAATAAAATGATAAAAACATTAAAAATAAAATAAAATAAAACAAAATGCATAATGAGTATTAGCTTTTTGATTTTAGATAAGAGAAAATTGTGCTAAATTCATAAGCCATATTAGAAAGTTTAAGATAACTTGATTTTGCCATATTTATACATTGTTATTTGAATTATAAAGCTTTATTATTTGAGGTTTATTTAGCACACAATTGATGAATTTTCAAAGAAAATTAAATACATTAAACTTACAAATGTACGTTAAATTTTTGAAGGGAGTTTAATTAGCAAACCAACTATTAATCCAACCCCCTCTTAAAAACTGAAAAAACTTCCTAAATTTTATGGATGCAAAAGATCTGTAAAATGAACCAGTTGGTAAAGAAAAAATCATGGACTATACACTCCATGGAATTCTCCAGGCCAGAATACTGGAGTGGGTAGCTGTTCCCTTCTCCAGGGAATATTCTCAACCCAGGGATTGAACCCAGGTCTCCCCCATTGCAGGCAGATTCTTTGTCAGCTGAGCCACAAGGGAAGCCCAAGGATACTGGAGTGGGTAGACTATCCCTTCTCCAGGGGGTCCTTCTGACCCAGGAATTGAACCAGGGTCTCCTGCATTGTAGGTGGATTCTTTATCAACTGATCTATCAAGGAAGCCTATTCTTAGTTACAACTTTAGTAAATTAAACATTAATTTTAATAATCAAAGTAGTTTCAGAAAATCTTTTCTCTCAGTAATGTCTTGCTCAAGGATACACACTTACTCACATGCACACACACAAAACCTAGTTTAATACCTATCATAACACTAAGGGCTTTGAGTCCCAGGAATCCTGGGTACTGACCTAATTCTCAAATGAAACAAGGCATTCAAATTGCTCTAGAAAAATAAGCAATAGATGAGAACCCTCACTTTAAAAAGGAGAAAAGCATCAGTATACATATGAAAAGAAACTTAATCTCCTCAGTGGTTAAAGACATGCCAAGTTAAACAAGAATGACTTTGCAATAATCTAGTGTTTTATTTGAGCTTTCCAGGTGGTACTGAGTTAAATTCACCCATTCCAGTCCATTTTAGTTTGCTGATTCCTAGAATGTCGACGTTCACTCTTGCCATCTCTGAGACATTACTTTGCTGACTAAGGTCCATCTAGTCAAGGCTATGGTTTTTCCTGTGGTCATGTATGGATGTGAGAGTTGGACTGTGAAGAAGACTGAGCACCGAGGAATTGCTGCTTTTGAACTATCGTTTTGGAGAAGACTCTTGAGAGTTCCTTGGACCGCTAGGATATCCAACCAATCCATTAGGAATGAGATCAGTCCTGGGATTTCTTTGGAAGGAATGTTGCTAAAGCTGAAACTCCAGTACCTTGGCCACCTCTTGTGAAGAGTTGACTCACTGGAAAAGACTCTGATGCTGGGAGGGATTGGGGGCAGGAGGAGAACGGGACGACAGAGGATGAGATGGCTGGATGGCATCACTGACTCAATGGACGTGAGTCTGAGTGAACTCCGGGAGTTGGTGATGGACAGGAAGGCCTTGTGTGCTGCGATTCATGGGGTCGCAAAGAGTCGGACATGACTGAGCAACTGAACTGAACTGAACTAATGGGAAAATAGATGGGGAAACAGTGTCAGACTTTATTTTTTTGGCTCCAAAATCACTTCAGATGGTGATTGCAGGTACGAAACTAAAAGACGCTTACTCCTTGGAAGAAAAGTTATGACCAACCTAGATAGCATATTCAAAAGTAGAGACATTCCTTTGCCAACAAAGGTCAATCTAGTCAAGGCTATGGTTTTTCCAGTGGTCATATATGGATGTGACAGTTGGACTTTGAAGAAAGCTGAGCACCAAAGAATCGATGCTTTTGAACTGTGGTGTTGGAGAAGAATCTTGAGAGCTCCTTGGACTGCAAATAGATCCAACCAGTCTATTGTGAAGGAGATCAGCCCTGGGATTTCTTTGGAGGGAATGAATCTGAAGCTGAAACTCCAGTACTTTGGCCACCTCATGCAAAGAGGTGACTCACTGGAAAAGACTCTGATGCTGGGAGGGATTGGGGGCAGGAGAAGAAGGGTCTGACAGAGGATGAGATGGCTGGATGGCATCACTGACTCGATGGACGTGAGCCTGAGTGAACTCCGGGAGTCGGTGATGGACAGGGAGGCCTGGCGTGCTGCACTTCATGGGGTCGCAAAGAATCGGACCCAACTGAGCGACAGAACTGAACTGAACTGAATTTGCCTTGATTCATGGACCTGACATTCCAGGTTCCTATGCAATATTGCTCTTTACAACATCGGACCTTGCTTCTATCACCAGTCATATCCACAGCTGGGTATTGTTTTTGCTTTGGCTCCATCCCTTCATTCTTTCTGGAGTTATTTCTCCACTGATCTCCAGTAGCATATTGGGCACCTACCGACCTGGGGAGTTCCTCTTTCAGTATCCTATCATTTTGCCTTTTCATACTGTTCATGGGGTTCTGATGGCAAGAATACTGAAGTGGTTTGCCATTCCCTTCTCCAGTGGACCACATTCTGTCAGACCTCTCCACCATGACCCACCGGTCTTGGGTGGCCTCACGGGCATGGCTTAGTTTCATTGAGTTAGACAAGGCTGTGGTCCTAGTGTGATTAGATTGACTAGTTTTCTGTGAGTATGATTTCAGTGTGTCTGCCCTCTGATGCCCTCTTCAACACCTACCGTCTTACTTGGGTTTCTCTTACCTTGTACGTGGGGTATCCCTTCACGGCTGCTCCAGCAAAGCACAGCCGCTGCTCCTTACCTTGGATGATGAGTATCTCCTCACCACCACCACTCCTGACCTTGAACGTGGAATAGCTCCACTAGGCCCTCCCGCGTCCGCGCAGCCACTGCTCCTTGGACATGGGGTAGCTCCTCCCGGCCACTGCCCCTGACCTCGGACGTGGGGTAACTCCTCTTAGCTGCCACCCCTCAGGCATGGGGTCCTCCCGGCTTTTGCCCCTGATCTCAGACATGGGGTCGCTCCTCTCGGCTGCGCGCAATGCGCCGGCCACAGCCGCCCACGCTAAGTGCGCCGGCCACTGCCGACCCACGTGTCCACTGGAAACTCCTGGACACTCATGGGCAAATCTGGGTCCGTCTCTTATGGGGTCACTGATCCTTTCTCCTGGGTCCTGGTGTGCACAAGGTTCTGTTTGTGCCCTCCAAGAGTCTGTTTCCCCAGTCCTGTGTAAGTTCTGGTGGCTCTATGGTGAGGTTAATGGCAACGTCCTCCAAGAGGACCTCCTCCATTATACCTACTACTGTGGGCAGAAATCCCTAGAAGAAATGTAGCAGCCATTATAGGTTCCATCTCTCCTTTACAAAGTTTTTTATATACATTACACCATGTAAGCTTTGCCGAAACTTTTGAGGGAAGGCATTATTATTCCCATGTGACTGGGAAAGACAGTTAGATGATTTACCTAAGGTCACACAGAGTGGAGAATTTTATCACAGGTATTAACATGCTAGCAAGTTAATGGGAGAAGGCAATGGCAACCCACTCCAGTACTCTTGCCTGGAAAATCCCATGGGTGGAGGAGCCTAGTAGGCTGCAGTCCATGGGGTGGCGAAGAGTTGGACGCGACTGAGCAACTTCACTTTCACTTTTCACTTTCATGCATTGGAGATGGAAATGGCAACCCACTCCACTGTTCTTGCCTGGAGAATCCCAGGGACGGGGGAGCCTGGTGGGCTGCCGTCTATGGGGTCGCACAGAGTCGGACATGACTGAAGTGCCTTAGCAGCAGCAAGTTAATGCTCAAAATCCTTCAAGTTAGGTTTCAACAGTATGTGAACTAAGAAATTCCATATATACCAGCTTCATTTAGAAAAGGCAGAGGTATCAGAGATCAAATTGCCAACATCCACTGGATCATAGAAAAAGCAGGAGAATTCCAGAGAAACATCTACTTCTGCTTCATTGACTACACTAAAGCCTTTGACTGTGTGCATCACAACAAACTGTGGAAAATTCCTAAAGGGATGGGAATACCAGACCATCTTACCTGAGAAATGTGTATGCAGGTCAAGAAGCAAATGTTAAAACTGGACATGGAGCAATGGGAAAGGAGTACATCAAGGCTGTATGTTGTCATCCTGTTTATTTAACTTATATGCAGAGTACATCACATGAAATGCTGGGCTAGATGAATCATAAGCTGGAATCAAAGTTGCTGGGAGGAATATCAACCACCTAGATATGCAAATGATTCCATTCTCATGGCAAAAAGCAAAGAGGAACTGAGGAGTCTCTTGATGAGGGTGAAAGAGGATAGTGAAAACACTGGCCTAAAACTCAACATTCAAAAAACTAAGATTAGGGCACCCTTTCCCATCACTTCATGGCAAACATATGGGGAAAAATTGCAAACAGTGACAGTTTTTATTTTCTTGGGCTCCAAAATCACTGTGGATGGTGACTGCAGACATGAAATTAAAAGACACTTGCTCCTTGGGAGAAAAGCTATGACAAACCTAGACAGCGTATTAAAAAGCAGAGACATCACTTTGCTGGCAAATTCAAAGCTAGGGTTTTCCCAGTAGTTATGTATAGATGTGAGAGTTGGACCATAAAGAAGGCTGGGGGCTGAAGAACAGATGCTTTTGAACTGTGGTGCTAGAGAAGTCTCTTGAGAGTCCCTTGGACTGCAAGGAGATCCAACCAGTCAATCCTAAAGGAAATCAATCCTGAACATTCCCTGGACTGACTGATGGTGAAGCTCAAGTTCCAATACTGTGGCCACCTGAAGCAAAGCGCTGACTCATTGGAAAAGACTGATGCTGGAAAGGACTGAGGGCAAGAGAAGAAGGGGGAGACAGAGGATGAGATGATTGGATGGCATCACTGACTCAATGGACAGGAGTTTGAGTAAACTCTGGGAGACAGTGAAAGACAGGGAAGCCTGGAGTACTACTGCTGTGGGTTGCTGACTCGGACACAACTCAGTGACTGAACAACAACAATGATCTAGACTTCAACTCTCACGTCTCATTGTACCAGCATGTGCAGGAACAATGAGCAATGACCTCTGCTATGGGTCTTCCTTTTGAAACCAAAGATCTTTAAACTGGACGTGGAGTAGTGTATATACAAGAATTTTGTAAAATTGTGAAGTGTTATACAAAGATAACTTGTTATTAGTTTGCACTTATTTGAAGTGTGTTTGGGTGACTTGGGCCACATGCCATGGAGTATGACTAAGTAGAATCAGCTACTCTCTTAGACCCATATGATTGTTCTTCTCTCTCAAAGTAAATAATTGAGTACATTTTATAACTTGATAGTAACTCTCTCTTATTTTGTGGGCTGGTGTCATCTCAGGAGACCAGTGCTTGGAATAAGAGGACATCTAGATTAAAAGAAGTATATCTAAGTCGTGGGCTTCCTAAGTGTTGCTAGAGGTAAAGAATCTGCCTCCAAATGCAGGAGACGTAAGAGAAAGAGGTTTGATTCCTGGGTCGGGAAGATCCCCTAGAGGAGACCATAGCAACCCACTCCAGTATTCTGACTTGGAGAATCCCATGGGCAGAGGAGCCTGTCAGGCTACAGTCTATAGGGTCGCAAAGAGTCAGACACAGTTGAGGCGACTTAGCAGGTCATGCACACACATCTAAGTCATACCTCTGTCCTCCACACACTCCATTACCCACTGGGCGGCTGCAGCAATGCTGTCTTGGTGACATCCAGGATCACCGTCTCCAGACTGTCTGATGCTTGGCTCCTCAGCTGCTGGACTCCCTTGCCCATCAGACACCCAACCAGCACCTTCAAGCCTCACAGGTCCTCCTTCCTGGCCAGCAGGTTCACAAAGCCTACACCACGTTGGTAGCTTATGGTGAACAATGTCAGATTCGTGATCTCTGAAGAAGGTTTAGCTTCAGGACCAGGGACCAGGCTTGATTACTCAAGACCTTTGGGGTAGCAGAGTTTTATTCAAGTGAAAGGGGACAGAGAAAGCTTCTGACACAGACATCAGAGGGGAGATGGAGAGTGCCCCCCTCACTTAGCAAAGGAGCTATATACTTTTGCAATTGGTTATTACAGTAAATCAAAAGAATGTCTCAAGGTTGTAAAAGTCTCACCAGATCCACTCCCACAATATACATTTTAAGATAACAGGATTAGTCAGAAGGTTCTCAAGGAGAAACATGTCCTCAAGCAGGATACATTGTTGTTCAGTTCAGTTCAGTTGCTCAGTCGTGTCCGACTCTTTGCGACCCCATGAATCGCAGCATGCCACGCCTTCCTGTCCATCACCAACTCCCAGAGTTCACTCAGACTCGCGTCCATTGAGTCAGTGATGCCATCCAGCCATCTCATCCTCGGTCGTCCCCTTCTCCTCCTGCCCCCAATCCCTCCCAGCATCAGAGTCTTTTCCAATGAGTCAACTCTTCGCATG
>SJYT01069118.1:677273-696001 GCA_006410635.1 Cephalophus harveyi | reverse complement strand
ATATACAGCCTTGATGTACTCCTTTTCCTATTTGGAACCAGTCTGTTGTTCCATGTCCAGTTCTAACTGTTGCTTCCTGACCTGCATACAGATTTCTCAAGAGGCAGGTTAGGTGGTCTGGTATTCCCATCTTTTTCAGAATTTTCCACAGTTTATTGTGATCCACACAGTCAAAGGCTTTGGCATAGTCAATAAAGCAGAAGTAGATGTTTTTCTGGAACTCTCTTGCTTTTTCCATGATCCAGCGGATGTTGGCAATTTGATCTCTGGTTCCTCTGCCTTTTCTAAAACCAGCTTGAACATCAGGGAGTTCACGGTTCACGTAAAGGGAATCTCATATTTTAAGGAAAAAATACCACTGCTTTATTTTAGTTTTTTATCTGAGTTGTACTAAACAGAGATTTGGGCTTCCCAGGTGACACTAGTGGTAAAGAACCTATTTGCCAATGCAGGAGGTGCAGGAGGTGCAAGAGAACACGAATTCCATCCTTGGATCGGGACAATCCCCTGGAGTGGGAAGTGGCAACCCACTCCAGTATTCTTGCCTGGAGGATCTCATGAATAGGGGAGTCTGGTGGACTGTGGTCCATAGAGTCACAGAGTAGGACACAACTGAGCAACTTAGCACGTATGCAAATAGAGGTTTGTATTTTATTTTAGGTCTTTTAAGTTACTCTCCAAGGTTCAAAGGTGGATAAAAAGCATTCTATAAAATATATGAGTTATTATATCAGGGAATTCCCTGGCAGACTGGTGGTTATTACTCCATGCTTTTGCTGCAGGGGCACAGGTTCAATCCCTGGTCTGGTAGCTAAGATCCCACGTGCTATACAGCTCAGCAAAAAAAAGATATCCAAAGTTAGGAAACAAATGGCCCACTCTAACAGTGGTATGCTGAAGGATTTCTTTCCCCTTCTTCATTCAGTGACATTACGTTTTTCCTGCCTAGCTTGAAACTCGACATAATGAAAGTACTCACAGCATTGTTGTTGTTCAGTTGCACAGTCATGTCTGACTCTTTGCAACCCCATGGATTGTGGCATGCCAGGCTTCCTGTCCTTCACCATCTCCCAGAGTTCGCTAAACTCATGTCCATTGAGTCGATGCCATCCAACCATCTCATCCTCTGTCATCGCCTTCTCCTCATGCCTTCAGTCTTTCCCAGCATTGGTATCTTTTCCAACAAGTTGGCTCTTCATTTCAGGTGGCCAAAGTATTGGAGCTTCAGCTTCAGCATCAGTCCTTCCAATGAATATTCAGGGTTGATTTCCTTTAGGATTGACTAGTTTGATCTCCTTGCTATCCAAGGGACTCTCAAGAATCTTCCCCAGCACCACAGTTCGAAAGCATCAAGTCTTCAGTGCTCAGCCTTCTTTGTGGTCCAACTCTCACATCCATACATGACTACTGGAAAAACCATAGCTTTAACTAGACAGACCTTTGTTGGTAAAGTGATGCCATGCTGTCTAGGTTGGACGTAGCTTTTCTTCCTAGGAGCAAATGTCTTTTGATTTCATGGCTGCTGTCACCATCTGCAGTGATTTTGGAGCCCAAGAAAAAAAATCTGTCACTGTTTCATTTTTTCCCATCTATTTGCCATGAAGTGATGGGACTGGATGCCATGGTGTTAGTTTTTTGAATGTTGACTTTTAAGTCAGTCTTTTCACTCTCCTCTTTCATCTTCATCAAGAGGCCCTCTAGTTCCTCTTTGTTTTCTGCCATTAGGGTAGTATCATGTGCATATTTGAGGTTGTTGATATTTCTCCCAGCAATCTTGATTCCAACTTGTGCTTCATTCAGCCCAGCATTTCACATGATGTACTCTACATATAAGTTAAATAAGTCAGGTAACAATATATAGCCTTAACGTAGAATCTGAGTGAACTCCGGGAGATGGTGATGAACAGGGAGGCCTGGCGTGCTGCGATTCATGGGGTCGCAAAGAGTCGGACACGACTGAGCGACTGAACTGAACTGAACTGAACGTACTCCTTTTCCAATTTTGAAGCAGTCAGTTGTTTGATGTCCAGTTTTAACTGTTGCTTCTTGACCTGCATACAGGTTTCTCACGAGGGGGTCTGGTACCCCCTTCTCTTGAACAGTTCTCCGTAGTTTGTTGTGATCCACACAGTCAAAGGCTTTGGTGTAGTCAATGAAGCAGATGTTTTTCTGAAATTACCTTGCTTTCCCTATGATCCAGGGGATGTTGGCAATTTGATCTCTGGTTCCCCTGCCTTTTCTAAATTCAGCTTGTGCATCTGAAAGTTCTTGGTTCGCGTATTGTTGAAGCCTGCTGCTGCTGCTGCTGCTGCTAAGTCGCTTCAGTCGTGTCCGACTCTGTGCGACCCCACAGATGGCAGCCCATTGGGCTCTGCCATCCCTGGGACTCTCCAGGCAAGAACACTGGAGTGGGTTGCCATTTCCTTCTCCAATGCATGAAAGTGAAAAGTGAAAGTGAAGTTGCTCAGTCGTGTCTGACTCAGCGACCCCATGGACTGCAGCCTATCAGGCTCCTCCGTCCATGGGAGTTTCCAGGCAAGAGTACTGGAGTGGGATGCCATTGCCTTCTCCGGTTGAAGCCTAGTTTGAAGGATTTTGAACATTACCTTGCTAGCATGTGAAATGAGCGCATTGTACATAGTTTGAATATTCTTTGGCATTGCCCTTCTTTGGAATTGGAATGAAAACTGACCTTTTCCAGTCCGTTGGCCATGCCTTAACTCAGGATTTATTTCTCCCAGAGAACTGGTTGTTAAACATTTACCAGAACACCACTGATGATAGTGCCATTTTTAGGTGTCCTTTTTTCCCCACATTCTTGATGGAAAGTTAGAACTGGCAAGCAAGAAATAAAAGAATTCCAAAAATTACTACCTTTAGCAGCAAAATGTTCTTTGTAGGCAGCTTCTATTTAAGATGAGTATCCTTTACTATCCTTTACTCCACCGAAGTACTCCTAATTTTGTCAATAGTGACTGAATTATGGTTAGAAACAGGCAGGAAGTGAAGATATTTAATATATATAGTAAGGAAGTTATTGAAAAGTACATTTCAAGCATCAGAAAATAAATATGTACTTTTGGAGGATAATACTATGAAAATGAATAACTTGTCATCATCTAATAATATTCATTTAAAAAATTGTATGTGTAGCATTATTCACAATAGCCAAAAGATGGGGGAAAAACCCTAAATGTTGTTAACAAATGAATGGATGAACAAATGTGGTATATCCATATAGTAGACTTATTATTCAACTATAAAAAGGAATGAAGTATCAGTCCATGCTACAACTTGGATGAACCCTGAAAACATTATGCTCAGTGAAAGAAACCAATCATACACACACACATGCAAAAATATTATATGGTTCCATTTATATGAAAGTCCAAAATAAGGATTTCTATAGAGACAAAGTCTTAATGCTGGTGAAAGAATGAGGGAATAGTGGAGTGATAGCTGTAAGAGTACAGGATTTCTTTTTAGAGGATATATTGTGTGCTCAGTCATGTCCAACTCTTTGGAGCTTCATGAACTGTAGCCTGCCAGGGTCCTCTGTTCATGAAGCTTTCCAGGTAAGAATACTGAAGTGGGTTCTCATTTCCTACTCCAGGGGATCTTCCCAACTAAGGGATCAAATTCAGGTCTCTTTTGTCTCCTGCATCATCAGGCAGATATTTTTTTTACCACTAGTGCCACTTGGGAAGCCTTTTAGAGGATGAAAGTGCTCTAAAATTGACTGCTGTGATGGTTGCACAACTCTGTGAATATACTTAAAATCACTGAAGTTTGTATATTTTAAATGGATGAATTTTATGTATCTGAATTATATCTCAGTGAAGTTTTTTTTAAAAAAGCTGCATATAGTTGCCTGTGGTTGAACAATCATGCTGATTGTTCTTTGAGAAATAACCAATTGGTAATTATTCTGTCTTTGTGGAGGCTAATGGAAATCAACAAGTAAAATCTAAGGAAAATCGGAAGAGAACTCAGCTTGAATCTGGGAAAACAGTAAGTCTTATAATAATATATAGGTTGAAAGAAATGGCAAGTTCAGAATATTATTGCTGTAGATCAAGTTAATGATAAATATGATATCCCCGGATATACCTCAAAGCTCTAGTTTTCAGATCTTGTTTAAATATATTCGATTCTAAAAAATTGGGTCATTTAAAAATAAAATGTGGTACATTGTTTTATTAATTTTCCCATGTAAACATTTACTGTCTTATTCCATGAATAATTTGAAATAGTTGGAGGAACTGTCTCTTATACACATCTAGCCTGTGGTTGAATTTCTTCAGGGCCTGAAAATCAGTGTCCTGAAGGAGCTTGGAAGTTCCTGGAAGTCAGGAAAAGTGTCTTATTCAGCTTTGTATTTCTTCTGTACCTAGCATTTAGAGTTATAGAATGTATTCTCAATATTGGTTGAATGGATGGATGAATTGAACTATTTAAAAAAGCTTTTATTTTTAATTACAGCCTCATTCCCAGAAAATCTTTCATCATTATTGTTTGTTCTTTAATCTTACCTTTGTGGTTTTCTCTTATTTTATTCTAAATTATGATCACAGTTCTTATGATAGGGACTAACTCTTCTNTCTGAGCTTTCTACAGATTAAAACTGAAGTAGAAACAAGTTAAGTTACTAAATCCACATGTTCTCTAAAAATATAGCATCTCCTCTTAGTACCTTAGAAAATTTTCCTGACCTAAATTTTATAACAAGTTGTATTATATTTGGAACCTTATTTTAGCAAATGAGATTATGTATTTGTCATTTCTGAGATAAATATTTATATGTTTTCAACCAGAATTTTGAGTATTATTCAGTTCAGTCGCTCAGCCGTGTCCGACTCTTCTCACTCCCCTCAAAATATTTTACTGTTTTGAGTTGGTGGTTTAGTTGCTAACTCATGTCCAACTGTTTGCAACCCCATGGACTGTAGCCTGCCAAGCCTCTCTGTCCGTGGGATTTCTCAGGCAAGAATACTGGAGTGGGTTGCCATTTCTTCTCCAGGGGATCTTCCCAACCCAGGGATCAAACTCAGATCTCTTGCATTGAAGGCAGTTGCCTGCATTGGGGGCAGATTTTTTTTTACCAACTGAGCTACCAGAGAAGTTCTACTATTTTGAGGACATAATATCAAATCTTCTAAGTACTCCAACATCCCTAATGAAAACCTTATACTTTGCAAGACTGTATTCAGTGGCCATTAGGAGATATAAATAACAAAATTTTAAAAGTAAGAAAAGGAAGGAATGGAGGAAGGAAGGAAGGAAGGGAAGAAGGAAACTCAGAGACATTAAAAAAGCCTCTAAAATTAAAGATATTTAAACTGAAAAGTACTTTTAGTAAATGTTTTCTTTTGACAGGTCCTTCATCCCTTTGATTCTTCCAGTCAGGAGTCAGTGCCGAAAAGAAGAAAGTTTAGTGAACCGAAGGAGCGTATATAAAAAATTTTTTTTCTGCATGTTTGCAGAGTTCGTCACAACATTTAAACTAAAGGTCGCTATATTGCTATTTTTAGGTGTGTTTGTCCTACCTCTGAAAACTTATGTATGGTCTTAAGCAGTCAGCACACTAAAATGAATCCTTAACTGACTATCATATTGTGATCCTTAATCTTATCTGAGACAAATTCAAGAGAACTTCTGTATAAAAACAGAAGTACCAGTGTCATAATTCTATTAATTATCCTCTAGATATTGATGTATCTCCCATTTTGGCAAACACTTCCTTTAGACACATTAATTTTTTAAGGCCCTCTAAAAGCCATTTTTTGAAGTAAATGATGTTTATTTTTGTATTAAATTTTTCTAGAAATTCACTTTTTACCTGTTAAAACTACAGTTTAACTTGCTGTTGTCTTATTAAAACAATGTCTTCAGTACTTTGACACAGTGTATTAACATGATAATATATAATGTACAATTTAAAATCGCTGTTTTACCTTTTAAAATAATTTTTACAAGACAAAATGACTGATTTTAAAATCTAGCATTTTTGGCAGCATAAATAAAATATTGTTCAGCGTCTAGACTCTTTGATGGCTTCTAATTTTTATTTAAATAGTAGAAAATGTTTAGGCACTAATTTTGAAATCATTTTGGTAGATATTTCTTTCAAGAGTTGAGCACACTTCCTAGAACTTTTGGGTGGTAATGTGAAAGATATTGTGCCTTCAGTGAGAAACCCGGGACCCGGTTCTAGACTTTAGTATTTCCTGTGCTTTAGAAAAGGAAGGCTTAAAACTTAGTCTGTTTGCCATTTGCATTTTCAGCAGCCATATTCTAAAAAATATACATTATCCATGAACTTGCCAGTAAGAAACAGTAATGGGAAACGTTAGTATGAATGCTGTGGTAGAAATGTGCCTATCCTGTTTAATGTAAACCAAATAAACGTCCACAAACTGACCCAGATCGGGTTTTTCTGGAACAGGAAAGTTAGGGATAAGCTAATTGTCGAAAACAACCAATTTTTAAATGTTTATGTATTCTTAGCTTTATTGGATCCCAACTCATCTCACCTAATTGTCCCAGTATACACTGCTACAGCACACACCTGCTACACTGAGATTGCCCAACAAAAACCTTTGTAGATCGGAAGCTGGTGATAGCTCACTAAACGCTTTGATTGGCCGGTTTAGTGGGGGTGGGGATCTCAGCCCTCTTTCCTCTCGCTACCAAGGTTCTTTCATTGGATTGACCAGCTGTCAGGTTAAACCCAAACCTGCCTCCTTTTGGTCGTGTTTGTCTGGAGCGCAACACAATAGCTGGGGGGAGAGCCTCCCCTCGCAAGCTCTAATTGGCTGAACTCAACCTTGGAGGTTTCTGATTGGTCCAATGAAGAAACACCAAGGTAGGTTGCCTAGTGATCCTGAGGAAGCTGATGTGTTATTCCTTCTCTGCATCGAAGGATCAGGAAGTTTGTTCTCTCTGCGTGGCTGAGAAGTTTTTCACCTAGCAGGACGGGGGTAGTGGGTGGGGGTGGGGACAAATGTCCCCATAAAATAGAGCGCAAGCTGCAACCTGCGTTTGGCTGTAACCCAGGAGTAACGTCAGGTAAGCAACGGGGGAAATACATCTAACGTCCAAAAAAAAAATCCCTCCAAATATTTTACTTTATGGAGAGAAGGAGGTTCATATTTAATTTGGGGGCCATCGTTTTTTTTGTTTGTTTTTTAATAGGCTTTTTAACTAGTAAATGTCCAGGGATGATTAATTCTTCAAAGAAAATCCCCACTCCTTTTTTTTTTTTTTGCCCTGAAGATACTAAGTTTCTTGGATTGGATTAGAAAATAAGCCCTATTCACAGTGCCAGATAGGGTTAGTTCCCATAAGCATTTATTTCATGGTTCTCTTCTATTTTCACTCCTACGCCTGCCTCCCACCAAGAATTATTTGAAATACAGCCTTGAACAAAGAATCTTTTGTAAGTCACTTTATTTATGTTTTAAACGTTCTCATGCATTTCTGAGTATTCATTTTAATCAGTATATATTTGTCGAGCAGTTACAACGTTAAAGACATTTGTGCTAGTTGCTATGGAGAATATAAAAACCCAAGAAGACAATATCCCTGCCCTCAAGAAGTTTACAGTTGAGAGACAGCCATACCAAAAGAAAGACTATAATAAATACTTTAAAGGAAGTAAGTATAAGTAAAGTTGTTTGAAAGTACAGCTGAGAGAAAGACCTAGCCGTGGGACACTGGGTAATGGAAAAGCAGATTCCCTGAAGACTTTACAGTGAGTCCTCAGTAAGACTTCAAAGAATGAGTCGAATTTAGAGAGGAAGGGAAGGGGGAGAGAACTCCATCCTCTACAAAGGAAGGCATGACATGTTTGTGAAATGGCTTAACAGTACATTTGGAGTAATGGGAAATATTGATAGAAGATAGAATGAGATCCAGTCACAGAGGCTCTTGAATGTGCTCTTTTGACCTTGAAAAAGCTATTCTTTTCAATAATTGCTGGTTTAAAATACTTATTGTACTTCACCTTAAGAACTGGCATTTAGGTTTATGTGAAGTATACTAACTTTAAACTGTATCACACATGATAGTGGAATTTTTCTTGACTGTAGATTTTTAAAACGGCTGTTGTCAGTCGCTCAGTCGTGTCCAACTCTGCGATCCCATGAACTGCACCACACCACACTTCCCTGCCCTTCACCATCTCCTGGAGTTGGCTCAAACTCATGTCTGTTGAGTCGGTGATGCCATCCGACCATCTAATTCTCTGTGGCCCCTTCTCCGCTGGCCCTCAATCTTTCCCACCATCAGGGTCTTTTCCAGTGAGTCAGCTCTTCGCATCAGGTGGCCAAATGAATTCCATGAACAGTATGAAAAGGCAAAAAAAAAAAAAAGCAAAAGCCTACAGTGCATGATATAAAAAGGCTGATTTTTTTTTTGTATTTGAGAAAGAATTTGCTAATCTTTTAACATTCTCTTGCCAGTACTTTTTGTTGTCACCTGTTTATGTATTTGCAAGATGATTAGCCTAGGAATAGAGATGAAAGTTTTTAGCTATATGGAAATGCTATACATGATATTCTGAGTGTTATTCTCTAGACTGATGATCTCCAAAGTGGTTGCATGAAATGAGTCATTTGGGTTTGGGAAAGAAGTATTAGAACATGTATTTCTATATAGTTTTTCTTAATTTTTTTTTTTTTTTTTTACTAATTTTTGTGTTTTATAATGCATCATTGAATATTTTTAGAAATTATATATAAATTAGTGTATGCTCTTTGAAGCTGGATGCTCACATTTTTTTGCTGTTCCATATTATTTAACTTGTGGAGAATCCATTTTGTGAAAGGAATCACAATAATGGAAATTCCCTCCTAGGTTATAGGCTATGCACAAGAAATCAGCAGGCTTAAAAAACAATATCATTTCTCCTGGTCTTTAGAATTACTGATTGGATTTCTTGTCAGTGCTTCCAGTGCAGTTCAACTTGTTATACTTTGGAAAAGATACTGTGGTATCTACCTAATTTTTTCTGGTCGTTACTCCTTCCTTTCTTTCTCATTTAAGTTTGTAAATATTTCTTATCTGTATACATTTTTAGCATGCATGCATTAATATTTAGATGTTTATTTATACAAGCATACATATATTTTTTCAGCACTCTCTCTAGAAACAGGTGAGAATGACCACCTTAACTCACCGGGCCCGTCGTACTGAAGTAGGGAAGAATTCTGAAAAGAAGGTAGAAAGTGAGGAAAATATGAATCAAGACCGAAATCAAGACAATGAGGACATTGGAGACTCTAAGGATATCCGCCTCACCCTTATGGAAGAAGTATTGCTCCTGGGACTAAAAGATAAAGAGGTAATGCAGTTCCGTTTGCTTGGCTGTCTCAAAGACTTAAATATTGGAATGTTTTTAAGAAGTATCTGATAAAATATTTTCATTAATGCTAAACTGGCCTTAGAATTGTGCTTCAGCCATCTGGGGCATGGGGAAGTCTGGGAGAATGGCTGATTCTTGGAAGGTAAAATCCAGAAGTATAATCACTTGAAGTGTGATTACAGAATTATTCCAAAATTTTAAGACACAGTGTAAAGTGTTTGTACTTTCCCAAGTGAGATTGATGGTGAAATGACCTCTTACTAAACTAAGAAAGGAGACCCACACACATTGAAGTCTTCTTGAGCTTTAGGGAGAAAAGTCTTTTAAATGAAAAGACAAGGAACATGTGTGGTTAGCTGCTTACAAAAATAAATAATGGGTAGGTTTCTTATAATACAGTAAGAATAAATTCCATTCTGTGGATCTTTAGAAGTTAAAGATCAACAATTGATGAGGATTATTTTAGAAAATATTTTAAAATTAACTGCAGCTTTCTCTTTTTTTCTAATTTTTCCCAATTTATAATGAGGTTAGTTTTAAGATAGCAAGTCTTGTGATATAATCAAATATTTTTTTTGCTTTTCCACTGGTAGTATACATTATCCTTCATTTGTGATTTAACTATTTATTGTATTTTCCAGCAGGTTTAATCCCTGGTTTGGGAAGATCCCCTGGAGAGATGTGTATAAGAGACAGATGTAAAGTAATATTTTAAACAATCTACTTCCTTTTCAAGAAGACTTTGGTATATACAAAAAAGGCATATTTATTATTGTCCTCAGTTTTGAAAACATCAAATTTAAATGTTACTTTATATTTAAAAATTACTAAACGTGGCTTTGATGATTGTCCTTAGATAGAAATGAATTGGCTACATACATCTAGTAATATCTCTTCTTTACTACACTGACTCCTCAACTTGAGAATACCCTTGTTTTACTTTGTATTATGCTATTTTATTTTTTTTCTCTATTACTTTTCCCTCTTCTGTTTTTTGTCATGTCGAATTACCAACTTAACAAGATTACAAGACATTATAGACATTATAGCCTGTGTATTGTTAAAACTAATACTAGAGACATGCCCATATGTACTTGGCCAAGACACAAATATACCAGAAAATCTTGCCTGGAAGTATATTTTCCTGTTTGCTGAGAATGTTGGTGAGGCTCTAGTTTTATAAAAGTTCAATAAATAAAAAAGCAAAACTGACTCGCTAAGACAAAGTCAGAGTAGGTCTGAAGATTAGGTGGTATAAAGATTTTGAGATGTTTACATAGTGCCTCAGAAACATTCACTGACTATAAAAGAAGAACTTAGATATAAAAAGCTGTTTTGTTTGGTTTAGTTTTGAATAGGAATGATTAATTTCCTGCTGAATCTAGATACTAGAATTTTTGCTTCGGTTCTGTAGCGAAACTTACTTTGGATTTGTCTTTTGGACATAGAAACTTGTGTTTCTGAGTTTATAATAGATTATATAAACTTAAGGAAATAGGATAAAAAAATAAAGAAGCTTGTTTAGGGAGATGATCATAGTAGGTGTTAGATATACTGGTAAAACACTGTACAAAAATGGGTAGATAATATCCACCTTTTGAATTGTTCTGATTTTATTTTGGGGGATAGTTGATAAATTTTTAGCTTTCAGTTGACTCAAAAAGAAAGAGAAATGATAAATCCTCAGGCATACAAAAATAGGAGAAGTCAAACTTTCTGATTTATTAAAGTTGTAATAGTTGTTCCAAAATGCCAGTAGCATAACTAGCTCTAAAAATATTACATTGATTTCCAGCTCAACTTGTTTTCTTATCTTTCAAACCACTTGTTGATTTATTTAATCAACATTTAATGTGCTTAGCATTATACAGGGCTTCCCAGGTGGTGCTAGTGGTAAAGAATCTGCCTGTCAGTGCAGGATGCGGGGTTTGATCCCTGGGTTGGGAAGATCCTCTGGAGCAGGAAATGGCAACCCACTCCAATATTTTTGCCTGGAAAATCCCATGGACAGAGGAACCCGGCGGGCTACGGTCCACAGGGTTGCAGAGAGTCAGACACGACTGAGCAATTAAGCATGGCATAGCATTATACAGATAGTAAGGTAAATATAAAATAATATAATATATTGTCCCTGTCCTCAAGAAACGTGCATTCTAGCTGGGGAAACGAGATCTATATCTTTTTTAAAATTAAGTTATCCAAAGCTCCAATAACAGCAGAATGGATAAAAATGAATCATTTATTTACTTATATGAGTATAAATATATTTTATATAAAGAATAAAAATGAACATTCTTACAAAACATGTATGATTTTCATATAATGTTCAGTAAAGGAAGCCAGACACAAAAGAATACATGTTGTATGATTATATGTATGTAAATTTCAAAAAACTAAGCTATGGTGCTTGGGGTTGCATATTTAGGTGGTAAAATTATATAGAAAAAGGGATTACCATATTTGTTAGGGTAGTGGTTACCTTTTTGTGAGAAGTAGAGGAGGAGGGAGTGTTAGTGATTAGAAGAGCATGAAGGGGTTTTTCTAACAGTTTTCTGATTCTCTACTTGGAGAAAATTTCATAGATATTCACCTAGGGATAAATCATGGAGTGTTTCACTTTTGTGTACTCTGTTCTGTGTGCATTATATTTCACAATTCAAAAGATTTTTAAAGTAAACAACAATTTAAAAACACCAAGTTTTTCCATGTTAGAACAGTAAGTGCAGAGGAAGTTGGAGAGAGGAAGGATCATCATAGGTTGGAATAATTTGGGGAAGAACAAAAGGCAGTGAAACTAGCTGGATCTTTAAGAATGGGTGTTAGGTTTGTACACTTAGTTGTTTGACTCTTTGAGACCCATTGGACTGTAACCTGCCAGATTCCTCTGTCTATGGGATTTTTTAGGCAAGAATAGTGCCATTTCCTTCTCTAGGGGATCTTCCCAACCGAGGGATCAAACCCAGACTCCTCTGTCTCCTGCATTGCAAGCAGATTCTTTATCTACTGAGCTATCGAGGAAGCCCATAGATTTACATAAATGGAGAGAATGGAACTCATCAACTTCTGGATGAGTTAGCAATGGTATCTTGAGCTTTATGAATTTGGGAGATAATTGAGTACCAGTATGACTAAAATATGTACTTCCCTGGTGACTCAGTGGTAAAGAATCTGCCTGCAATGCAGGAGACATGGATTCAGTCCCTGGTTTGGGAAGATCCCCTGGAGAAGGAAATGGCAACCTACTCCAGTATTCTTGCCAGGAAAGTGCTATGGACAGAGGAGCCTGGCGGGCTACAGTACATGGGGTCGTGAAAGAGTCAGACACAACTTAGCTGCTAAAACAACAACCCAAAACAGCATGACTGAAGCAGGTGGTATTCTTAGAAAACAGTGGTCTCATTGTTTTCTCAAAATCGACAAATTAGCTTCAGATCAGAGTAGAAATGATTTTGAGTGCCAGGCAAGACTTGTAGACTCTTTCCTTTAAGTAAAAGGGAATCAGCCTAATGAAAACAGCAACATCCATTTCATTTTTGGGTCTAGTTGGAGAATATTTTTGCTCTATTTCCTTTGGTATATGTTTTGAGTATATGTTTTGGTATATGTGTAATTTCATATTGTTACATCATTTGTTTGTGACATGTCAAAAAAAAATTCTTAAATGTTAACCTTTGCATCCCAAAGTTAACTTTTGCTGAAGATTTCCATTAAATTTTCTGTGTAGAACCTAATGCTATAACTTTTTTAGATTATATTTTAAAAAGCTATAAGAAAATAACATAATAAGACTAATATTTCAAGAATTGTAGGCCTAGAAAGAAATTATAGTAGGTCTTATAGTCAAATTGCTTGTGAAATATTACTGTCATACTTTCTCAAAATTCTTCTGAGGAGTAGCTGCCATAGACTGGTTTAAAATATTAAGCTTCATTGTCTTGTGAAATAATCAGGAAATTTAAATATGTGTTGAAGAGTCTAACCTTTCAAATACATTTAAAATTAGATATTTCCTCAGTTCAATAACACTAAGCTTAACTGAGAAAATTAAACTTGAGTTACCAGCGTGACCACAATAAAATAGGTTTATTTCCTGTTGAAATCAAGATCCTGTTTGTCATTATCGCCTTTGTTAAAAAGTTTTTTTTATAGATACTAATATTGACTTATGGACAGCTAATGCTTTTTTTTTTTTTTTTTTAAATATAACCAAAGAACATTTATTTGTTTTTCACCAAGACTTTATCTTGAGGATGTAACTAAACTGCACCTCTACTCCCCACCCCAATTTGAAGGAGGATTAGTACAGTGGATGTTATAAAGCAGGTATGAACAGTTTGAGGGACTGGAACCAATGTTACCTGACAAAAACCAACTTCCATCTAAATCATCATAAAAATGTTTAAGTAAAAAAATGGGGGGGGTGCAAAGAGGTTTTCAGATTGAACAAGATCATCACATTTTATCTAATACATTCAATTCTGGCTAGGGTATACCAAAATGGAAACAGGATAACTATAATACGAAACTTCCACTACAGCACACTGCACACACCTGTGTTCCAAGCCCACTCCCATTCCCCTAATGCTTCCAAACTCAACTATTTCCCAGCCTGTTGGGCCTGTCGAGGAAGGAACACGTAGATCTTCTCTTTAATCCAATCTTTGTTATAAGGCTGGTATGTGTGGGTATCAGCTTGGTAAACAAGGCAGCTGAGGCCTGCCAGGTCATCAATAAAATCAAACAACTGACTGATATCATATGTGATAGAGGGGCTGTTGGGATTCATTCTCTTCGGAGGTACTTCATACATTTTACAAACACCTTCCGTACATTCATTCATAGATTCATAGTCGATGTAAGTTCTGCCTTCTGGCCTCTTGGTAGGCTGTACCAGCAAGATGGTGTGAGACATCACGCCAGAGTCTCCTGCTGTAGCCGATGCTGACTCCGCCACCACACCTAATGCTTTAATTAAATTGCTAGTATATTTTAAATTTCTCCTTTATGAAAATCTTTATAACTAAGTCACCTATAAGAAGCATGAACCTATTAATGCTTTTGACTTTTGGTCATAATCTTTTAAATTTGGATAGTGTTTTTTAACCCTCTTCCCTTCCTTGCAAAACTCTATCTTAATAATGCCATTTATTGAGTACTTATATGCACTCTAAAATCAACTGCAATGGTGATAGCAGCCATGAAATTAGAAGACAATTGCTTCTTGGAAGGAAAGCTATGACACATTTAGACAGTGTATTATAAAGCAAAGACATCACCTTGCCAACAAAGATCCATATAGTCAAGGCTATATGGTCTTTCCGGTGAGGTGAGGTGAAGTCACTCAGTCGTGTCCGACTCTTTGCGACCCCGTCTTTCCGGTAGTCATGTATAGATGTGAGAGTTGAACCATAAAGAAGGCAGAGCACCAAAGAATTGATGTTTTCAAACTGTGGTGCCAGAGGAGACTCTTGAGAGTCACTTGGACTGCAAGGAAATCAAACCAGTCGGTCCTAAAGGAAATCAACCCTGAATACTCATTGGAAGAACTGATGCCGAAGCTGAAGCTCCAATAATTTGGCTACCTGATGTGAAGAATGGACTCATTGGAAAAGATCCTGTTGCTGGGAAGTACTGAAGGCAGAGGGAGAAGAGGGCGACAGAGGCTGAGATGGTTGGATGGCATCACTGATTCAGTGGACATGAACTTGGGCAAACTCCGGGAGATGGTGAGGGACAGGGAGACCTGGTGTGCTACAGCCCATGGTGTTGCAGAGTCAGACGTGACTCGGTGACTGAACAACTATGCAGTGTAACATAAAAACTTTTCACCATATTTCTCGTCTCACTGTAGTGAAAATTGACAGTATTGTTCACTGGTATTATGAAAATGTGTTTTCTTTTTTAAATATTTATTTCTTTTTGGTTGTGCTATGTCTTTGTTGCTGCACATGGGTTTTCTCTGGTTACAGAGAGCTCAAGGTGGGAGGAAGGGGTTACTCTCTAGTTGCAGTGTGCAGTCTTATTGTGGTGGCTTCTCTTCTTGCTGAACAAGGCCTCTAGGCACGCAGGCTTCAGTAGTTGTGATGCACAGGCTTAGTTGTCCTGGGGCATGTGGAATCTTCCTGGCCAGGGATCAAACTGGTATCCCTTGCCTTGCACTGAACCAGTGAACCCCAAGAAAGTCCCCTGGAAATATATTTTCATTCATTCGTTTAGTCACCAAAAATCTATTGAATATCTCGTATACGACAAGTGCTGAATATTAGAAGAGAACAAAAACAATAGTCCCAGCTTTTGAGATTATTTATAGTCTATGACCTGAGAGTGGCTGGAGAAGTTAGGAGAGGGGTCAGAAAAGTCAGCAGACTGTTGCGCTACAGTGAGATATATGCATACTATGTTCTGAGCACTGAGGGAACAGAGAAGAAAGATACCTAACTTGGATAGGTGTGGAAAATAATAGGTAGGAGAGGGAAAGAGAAAAGATACTGGAGAAGACTTAAGGGAGGTGATAAGTCTTAATCTGAATTCTGAAGATGAGCAAGAGTTAGTCAGTGAAGAGAGACAGTTTCTAGGGAAAAAGAACATCAGTTGCATGTTTGTAATAATTTCAGTGATCCATAACTGGAATAACCACATGCATCCCATTTCCTTTAAATGAACTTAGATGTTTTAAAGAAATACCAGAGCTGGATATCCAGTTGTGTGTTTTATTGTTTAACTTTTCAAAAATGATAAAATACAACCTATCCAAAAAAGTGTTTAAAACACATATGTAAAATTTAACTAGTTTTAAACACTCATGTGGCTGTCTTAATTGCAACATGTGGAGTCTTTAGTTGTGGCATGTGAACCCTTGGTTGAGACATGAGATCTAGTTCCCTGACCAGGGATTGAACCTGCATTCCCTGTATCGGGAGCATAGTGTCTTAGCCACTGAACCACCAGGGAAGTCCCCAAAAACAAACCCTCATGTAACCACCAGCAATAGAACATTGTCAGCATCCTAGAAGCAGCATCATGTGCCCTTCCCTAATCACACGCTGCTCTTCCTCCTTATAGTTTTAACGTGTATAAATCTCTAAATAGTATATTTCAGTCTTGCTTGTTTTTTAAACTTTATGTTTTGGGGTTAATACTGTCATGTATTCTTTTGTTCAGTATGTTTGAAATCTATCCATATTGTTGAATATAATTCAGTTTATTACAGTGTAGTATTTCATTATATGAATATATGGCCATTCTACTAGTAAATGGACACTCAGGAGTCCATTATGAATAGTGCTGCTAACAATATTCTTGTACTTTTACCAATTATGTTCTTTCAAACAATGTCACCATTCATACCTATAAAAAATGATAAACTGAATAAAACTTTCATTTTAAATTATAAATCTAAAATATATTAACGCTTATCTTTTCAAACTTACTAATGATCCTTCATCAATTGTAATTTACTCATTATAATTTATTAGCAATGTTCTGTCTCTTATACACATCTGAAACTTCCACTACAGCACACTGTATTATAAATCTAAAATATATTAACGCTTATCTTTTCAAACTTACTAATGATCCTTCATCAATTGTAATTTACTCATTATAATTTATTAGCAATGGGAGATTGGAAGTGCCAATTTTTTCAAAGCTGGTTAAAAAAAAAATCTCAGTGAACAAACAATCTGTAAGTTAAAAACAAAATCAGCTGCAATAAGTTAGTATACAACTTGTGGATGAATGGCTATAGGTGGAGAAAATTGCTCCTCTTTGAAAGTTGCTCAGTCCAAAAACATTTTATTACAATCAGAAGATTAAAAGTGTAATTTATAATTTAGGTCACAACCTGGTCTATTTAGTTCCTGGTTGCACAAAATGAACAATAAATCTCTTGTCCCTAGTATTGCCATTGTGAATAGGGCAAGTGTATCAGAAAGACTTGTTTGTCAACTTTTATGGTTTTAACATAGGCTCTTACCCAAAAAAAAAAGAACTTTTGTTTTGCTCTTTTTTTTTTTTAATATCTAGTCAAGTGATCCCAAAGGATTATTTACTATTGATTCAAAAGGTAATAAACTGGGAGACCAAAGTCCTATTTTAACAGTTCAGTTCAGTTCCTCAGTCGTGTCCAACTCTTTGCGACCCCATGAATCGCAGCACGCCAGGCCTCCCTGTTCATTACCATCTCTCAGAGTTCACTTAGACTCACGTCCATCGAGTCCGTGATGCCATCCAGCCATCTCATCCTCTGTCGTCCCCTTCTCCTCCTGCCCCCAATCCTTCCCAGCATCAGAGTCTTTTCCAATGAGTCAACTCTTCGCATGACAGTAGGAAAATATAATTTAAGCTGTTTCATTGAGAGCCTGCCTCTGTATATGCTCCCCAGTACCCAAATGCATGCTGTTTTAACATTTCTGGTATTGACGTTAAGACAAAAGCCTTCCGCTTAAATTTGGACTTTTGACTCTGACCACTGCTTCTATAAACTTGATATGAGCCACTTCGTCTCTTTGTCTCCCTCTTCATATTTTATTAGTATAGCAATAGAGTTTTCAAAAAAGTTTGTACTTTCTCTTTCTTGATCCTGATAAACACATATTATCCTCTCTTTATGGGAGTCAAAGTTAAACTGGAACAATAAATTGCGAAATTTATGTTCAAGTTGAGTGTTCAAGTTGAGCATATATATACTGACATGTTTCAATTCTCGTTTCCTTTTCTGTATATTCTGTAACTGTTTTCTTTGTTGTTACCATGGGGATTACATTTAACATCCTAATGTTACAACATTTTAAGTTGAATTTATACCAACTTAACACACAGAAACTGCTTCTGTACAGCTCCACCCCACCCCTTTTAGTTATTGATGTTACAAAATTACATCTTTATATATTTTATGCCTTCAAACTTAAACTAATTATGTTGCATTAGTCTCTTAAATTATGTACAAAACAGAATATAGAATAACAAACCAAAGTTACACCAATTCTCGCTTTTAGACTAATGTTTTAAAGTGTATTAGTCTCTTAAATCATGTAGAAAACAAAAAGTGGAATTGCAAATCATTTTTACTATAATACTAGCTTTTGTAATTGTCCATGTGTTTACTTTACTGACATCTTTATTTCTTCATACTGCTTTGAGTAACTGTCCAGTGTCCTTTCATTTCTACCTGTAGGGTACCCTTTAGTATTTCTTGCAGGGCAGGCCTAGTGGTAAGGGACTCCCAGAGCTTTTGTTTATCTGGAAATTTCTTAATTTCTCCTTCATTTTTGAAAGATAATTTTGCTGGATAGAGAATTCTTGGTTGACCAGTGTTTACCTGCCCCCCCCCCCCCCCCCCCCCCCCCCTTTCTTTTTTTTTTCC